>BLKR01001370.1:0-130219 GCA_011170035.1 Teleogryllus occipitalis
CCACCACAACCACCACAACCACCACAACCACCACAACCACCACAACCACCACAACCACCACAACCACCACAACCACCACAACCACCACAACCACCACCACCACCACCACCACCACAACCACCACAACCACCACAACCACCACAACCACCACAACCACTACAACCACACCACAAACCACCACAACCACCACAACCACAACCACTGCCACCGCCACAACCACCGCCCCGCTCCCCACCCCCGCTCCCGCCACCAGCACCAGCACCAGCACCAGCATCAGCACCAGCACCAGGACCACCAGCACCACCAGCACCAGCACCACCAGCACCAGCACCACCAGCACCAGCACCACCAGCACCAGCACCACCAGCACCAGCACCACCAGCACCAGCACCACCAGCACCACCACCACCACCACCACCACCACCACCACCACCACCGCCACCACCACCGCCACCGCCACCGCCACCGCCACCGCCACCGCCACCGCCACCGCCACCGCCACCGCCACCGCCACCGCCACCGCCACCGCCACCGCCACCGCCACCGCCACCGCCACCGCCACCGCCACCGCCACCACCACCACCACCAACGCGCACTTCGACGTCGACGCACCCGAAGCGGATCTCGCCCACTGGGACTGGCTGTCTGCAGGACGCGCGTGTTGCCGCCGCCAGGAAGCCGCCTGCTGGGGATAACATGCTCGCTGCCGCTCTTGGGTTTCAATGGGTGTGCTTGCGTAGGCAGCATTGTGGCTGTCGAATGCGACTCATTGGGACAGACGAGCACGTTCGTTTAAAATTGACAGAGAAATATACATAATGAATTCATATTGAGCTGACAATGTTAAGGATAAAATCGTGATGTTGGGATGACATTTTTCAACATGTGTCACAAGAAACATAGTGTATCTTGTACGTTAATAACTAGTTGCCTAGCACTCTTTTTATTACCACTACACAAAGATGTATTTTCGGCTAGGTTAGTTTTATATGCAGAAATTTATTATATGACTGACCCTGTGTAGGTTTATGCCGTATACAAAGTCATTTTTGCTTTCATTTAAGATTTTTTCAAATTTTCACTTATTATCGCTAATACATTGTTTTAAGATTTAACACTTTTATGAGAGTTCTCGAGTACTTGATAATTTGGGTAACCTATCGCCATATACAGACAATGGTAGAAGGGATGAGTCTTAGGCATTTCGCTAGAGTAAACGTCAATATATAAATGCATGGAATAAAGGAGAAGTATGATTGCCGAATTAATGTAAAAATCTAAGGAATATTTTGAGATCTGGCGCTTTGTCAAATTATTCTGTTTATATACTGTTTCATTTTCCATTTCTACGTATCTAGAAAGTCTTTTTCTATAGTTTGATTTATGCTTAATAATTTGTGATACCAAGTATATCATGCTGAAGTGCATATATTAAGTAGTTCAATTGCAATGTCACTTATTAAGTACTGTTACTACCTATTACATGCACTTATTAAGTATTATCTGAGCAATAATAAACCTCATTCCTCATTGCCTTTTAATAACACACCCGCTTTCTGGTAACATAAATGTGTTTATCTGTATTATCGAAAATAACTTTCTAAATATACTCCGTATATATATATATATATATATATATATATATATATATATATATATATATATATATATATATATATAATTATAAATACGACTTCGTTTTCAGATGAGTGACTTGATATGTCAAACGTTCATCACATAACGAAAGAGGAGAAATAATTTAATATTTTGAATCAAGGTTTTAGTCAACTAAAAATATCAAATAAATCGTTAATTTTGTTTTTCACACTTGGATAGGTAAACAGTGTCTACCTATGCGAATGTCCCGATGACCATTCAATCTCTTAGGAGTGAGTGAACGATCAAGAGCGTTTTGTATGCCGCCCACATACTGTTCTCCTTCCAGTCTGGTTTCCATTGGGGTTCATGTTCCAATGACATGGCTTTGACAACATGTCATCCAGGATTTTCGTGTTGGACGAGATAGCCTGATCGTTACGGCTCCAGTTTTTAAAAGCTCTTTCAGTTTAAATAACGGCACTTTATGCTCCGAATGATTTCCAATGTTTCAGTTTAATTAGGTCGAGGGTCCTTAGCAGTACAATGCAATACATTCTTAATAAACAATACGGTAGAACCTGAAATGCACAGAAAATTTCTCAGGAGTATAATATATCCTACAACCGTTAAAGTGTACAATGTATTTCAAAGTTGAATAGTTAAACACAACCCTACACTTTTGCATAGGAAAAGAGAGAATGACTATTCTCGATTGAAGTACACATACCCCTCTCTAGACGGTTATCACCCTCTTGAAGAACAATAGATGTAGATATAAAAATTTATATACTTCAATTTTCGGAAAGCTTTTCCCTGTATCGTTTGTCTTGTATGATGTAATGTAACAATATTTCTCTAACTTTATAATATAAGCTTTAAATCTCTTCTAATAGACTGCAATACGTTTCACTACATTCATTATAAAATTCCAATAAAAGCAATTCGTTAAATAGTGATGATCAAAATTTATCATTAATCAAGGAAACGCAAAATAATATTGATATTAGTTTTACAGCAATAGTTACAAATTGCACTACCAAACATTCAAAAATTGGATTTGTCTTTCACTGAATTGTGTTCATTTCAAGGAAGTACTCTAAAAGACATAACTGTAAGTGTTCACAGAATGATCGTCCATTCAGTTTTTGTCCAGTTGTTATTTTGCTCTTAGCACACTTCTCTCCATTCGTAACTTCATCCTTCATTAATTTTTGTCCACCGATTTTCATCCAGACCTTTTTAATATTATGTGAAATTTCGTCCTGTGTAAATTTAGTTTCTGCCTGATTCAGCTCAGAATTTTTAATGAAATGTTTGGAACTACGCGTATGAATTACTACCGAAAATATATGTGAACTAAAAGATACGATATTACATTACATCGTTTTGTATCGTATATTATATAACAGGAGTCATAAATGAAGGTTTTGTTTTAAAATGTATAATTTCCTTTATCTCTATCTTCGTCATCGTGGTTTTGCGGGTGCTGTGCATTTTTGGGGCCGTATGAAACTGCTCTCATGTATTGCTTTAGTTGTCCATTTTCTTTATATCCATTATAATACACATTGAAATATACGTTCTTAACGACATGTTCTTAACATGTACGTGGGCCATCGAGACAGAATATTACTTCACAGAGTAGCTGACCCTGTAGTTTCAGTAGCCTTCTTTGTGGATGTTGTCACAACTACGTGCCGCAATGTTCTCAGCAGTCAAAATAGGTGCGGTTGGGTTGGGAATGTTGTACTGAACGCGTTGTATGCTTGTACCATATATTTTATGTTATTATATTTTTATTTAACTTTATTTTAATTATATTAGTGACTAGAGCAACATGTACATGATGTCTTTAGGTTTTTGGCGTATAACTTCACCAAAGATAGTAATCAAACTGCAAGCATATCATTTTTCAACAAAGAGCATTATTTGAACAATTTTATGCTTTTGAATTTGATTTAGAGATTATACATTTACAGGATATGTGTAAGGGTGGTGCTAACTACAATAACACGTCTCTATCTTCTATTCCTATTACAATAACCGATTCACGAAGCAATCTCTTTTTAAAGGTGCTGATATTGACCCTTATTTTTCTTCTCGGTATAAATGTAGCTTTATGATGTGTTTGTTCTGTTGAGCTCTGTTTTTGCTAGTTGTGGTTAGAGTAGAGTCGAGGATATAACTTTCTATTTTGTTAGAAATACTATCAAATAAAATCTGTAGTTCATTTACTGATACAAGTATGTTTTGTTTTACTAAAGGAGCGGAAATTTCTAGTTTTCAAATGCTGCATACCTCGCTCTGTTGGTACTTTTATTCATCTTCAACTCTGTACTGCTAAAGTGTGGAATTCTGGAGGTTAAGAAAACGTGCGCAGATTATATCCCAACACCCCATCACCTACACTTTTTACTTATTTTGTCTAAAATAAATCAAATGAGTCGAAGTTTCTAAATTAGTTCTCCTTATTTACTGCGGTTTTGCAGGAAATATTTTCATCACGATCGTGTGCAGAAAACAAAATGTAAACATGTAAAACGCTCGTTCTCGTTCATCCAGTTTCGATACTGAAACGGTATCGCGTAGAAGTGAACATTCATTTTCCTACCGTTTTTGTACAGAATAATTATGAAAAATGACTGAAACGAGTTTTAGATTCGATGGCGGGTTCTTACTTTTTAAGAACAACGTTTTGTGATCTGATATTTACTTTCGGATAGGGTACAACCGGCAGAAATATTTTTTGGATGAACAAAAAATTCGGCAGTATTTGAATCAATCCTGCAAGTTTTCACACGTGAATGGACAATTATAAAAGTGACTGGAAAAGCCATCGTCGCTGACGCTGACGAGCATCGCTCTCCGCGTTCTAAATGGTATCAACCTCGGCTTTAGATCTCGTACTGATTCACAAATCTGAAGAGGCTGACGACTTACAGTTGAACATATTTATGAAAATGAGGAGTAAGCACTGACACAACTCATTGCATTATTCGAAACAACTACCTAAGGACTTGTGCAAGGTGGGTTCTAATGGAGCTTACCAGTCATCACAAGCCCAGAGATCTCACATTAGTACCGAGTTCAAAAATTGTTTCGATTTCCAAGGTGATGGGTCTTTGGGCGTGATTTTAACCTGTCATGAAATTTCATCACATTACTTTGAGGACGATGCCAAACGTCAAAACGTGCAACGGAAAAACCCAGAAACACCTGTCTTGTAAGATAATAAAAAAATCATCCGCTGGTAAGATAATGATAACCATCTCTTACAGTGCCTATCGTGCGATTTTCGGTAAATCGAAAGTTTACTTGCCCTTTCCTTTGACTCAAAATGATTATTTTTTCTATTATTATTGAGGCGAGCAACGCACTATCAACAGCATAAAATATTTAGACAAGATTGAGAACAATGTTAAGTTCTCGTTGAACAGAATGTATCCGGGATGGCGAGGAAAGGCTTTTTCAAGAGAACGCTCGACCTCATACGGTACAACTGACGTTGGAAACTACAAGCAAAAAGGATTAGGATCCCCTACCATAACCTCCTCACAGCCCTGACATTGCCCCTTCAGATTTGTATCTGTATAGTCCGATGAAAGGAGTTCTGTGTAGCATCCAGATCAATCACAACGACGAAGTAAAGAAAAAGTGCAAAACTGGCTTCGACATCAAGATAATGAATTACTCGCTTAGCGGAGAAGACTTGTAAAACTCTTGGTACAAGTGCATAGAAGTCGGTAAGAATTTTGTGAAAAGTAGACAAAAATTTGTATCGATTCAATGAAACAATTGTGTTGTACAGCTATTTGTCTGTTTAATTATTGTATGACCTCTCTTATATTAAAGTACTTTTCGAAGGACTGAAAAATGTCTGAAAAAAACTTACTGTTGAGCGAAAATGGTATGGATGTACTACATTGAACTTATACCATCTCCATCGGACAATAGATGTATTGGTCCTATGTTTTGAGAAATGAAAAATCTCTAGACAAGATTTAGTTTTAGACGAAAATGCTGTATCACCCGTGAGCTTTGTGTGTAAGTGACAAATAAAATTAATAGGTAAAATAATTTTGGAGGAACATTCCTGAAAGATTTAAAACGTTTTTATCAGAAACTAGTTAGACATTACGATTACATCGCAGAAAAGGAAGTGAAGAAATGTTACAACGGAAAAGTACTACATATGCACTAGAGGAAAAATGGAAAACCTGAAATATATTGTTTCGTGTTGTACTGTAGTTATTATCCAAAACTAATGAAATAAGGAAATTCTGGGACCATACAGTCACCATTCACCGAGAACAGTGTTAAATATGTTTTTGAAAATTGATTTAAATGTTTTATATTTACCAAGATCTGTACATGTATTTTTGTAATGAATCAAAACAGAAAATCCTGTTATCCCCATTAATTAAAATATGCAATGCATCACAATTAATTATAGGCACTGGACATTCTTGATAAAAGGATACGTGTATCAGACGGTTGCTGGACATGGCGATTGCTTACATTCAATAATTTTTGTATTTAAAAACGCTCAATCTTCGAACTTAAAAAAATTGCTAAGGAGGAATTACTGTAAGAAGGAACTACTTTGACAGGTTGGGAAACAAATGAATGTTATACAGGGCGATGACATTACATGAGATAATGATGAAGCCATTTACAAATGAGCTAACTGTAAACGAACACAATGACAAAACAAGGACCTGGACTTAACTTGCAGTTATATTGCCAGCAGTGGCCAAGCAGTAGCTGTCAAAGCGGTCCCTTCTTATTGTAATCGTTCTATATCTTAGCTTCGCTAACTACAGGACATACTTGCTCACGTGATGAAACATCGACTGCTTTTGATTGATCGATTGCAACTAACACAATCAAACGACCAAGACAAACTACTTGTACAGTTGAGTAAAAGGCTCAAATTATTTCCATTTGAAAACCGTTAGCGTTTTAAACATGTAGAAAAAATATATTTATTTATCATGATAGATAACTTTCAAAGTAAAAATGTCGTGAAAAGTTAACTGTTAAACCGTACTGTAAAACTAACTGTAGAAAGTTAACCCATGTGTACTAAATAATCGGAAAAATACATTTACTTGATACGAATATTTACTTAGTCCATTAATATTTATAGATAAAGTTATTAATTTCTACCTTAAAGGGGAAAAATGAATTGCGTAGCAGATTATAATGATGATGATGATGATGATGATGATGATGATGATGATAAGTTTGTCACCAAGAAGATTGTTTGTCAGACTTGATCATGTATGCTAAAAAATTGCACTGATACAGATTGGATTTTATAGTTACATAATCTTTCTAAATATATTGTAAATAATACTGAGAAGACTGATAATGAGCGAATTGGTAAATAAAATATAAATAAAATAGTAATTTATTCAAATTTTTAATGATCAGCTTGTTTTATAATACAAAAACAATTTTTATTATTTTGCATTTAACGTCAAAAACGGCAAAAGCTAAATATGAATATTTGGAGTGAGCAGAAGATACACTCAATGTCCAGTCACAATGCAACACACACTCTCAGCATTTACACGATAATCTGAGAACCTGAAAGGTCAATCCAATCAGACGATGCTCACATATCTAAAATAACAATAATAGACACAGGTTTTTGTAATAGAAGATATAAAGGAAAAACTACATGTCAAGTTTTGCTAATGGACTGGTGTACTTCTTTTCAACGGGAATCTAAGATATTTCGCTGTATCTCAAATGGGCGAGTAATGAATTGAAAGATAGTTATTGTTATGAATAGATACCGAAAAAAATGTGTAGTATGAGTTGTCAAAATATGCACAAAAATTTGTAATGGAAACGGTAAGAATGTATAATAAATCTGTAAAGTCGGATGTAATTTGTAATATTAAAGTACTATTATTATAAAATACATTTAAATAATATGAAATTTAATGAGATTTATAAAATATTTCCTAAATAAATTTTAAAAATAATACAAACGTTTTAAAAATCATCTGGAGAGCGTAAGTTGATGCACACTTTGCATTGTACAACTTTCCTGTGAGTAATAAAAGTTTTATTACCTATCTCTATCCAGCCACAGATGACGCAATAGAAGCCGCCACACAGCCTGGCGATATCTACTACCAGCAAACAATCACCGCAGCGTGCAGCACTCTCATCGGAGGCGATCGCCAAAGTTTCTTGAAATTTAAGGTTAAAGGTCACGAAACGCGGCGACAGTGATACTTTTCAGAGCTAAATGTGAAAAAGATCTGTCGCTGGCGGACATTGCTTCCCACTGAGATAACTGAAGAGGGTGCGCCGAATATCCGACCGTGTCTAAACGTAGCGTTCCCCGAGTAGAGACAGCACGTAGTAGTAATGTAGCAAAAATGCTGATATTTTTGAAAATACTTCTTTTGAATAAAAACAATAAAATTAAAGGGAGGTGTTAGACTAAAAAAGTATTTTGTTAAAATAGCAAACTATGTAAATTACTAATGTAGTACTAAATATGTAAAAATATGAAACGAAAAATTTGGATATTGTGTTATGACGGCGGCGATTCGCTAAGATTACAATTTTGAGAACGGTAAGTGGAAAGACAAAAAATGTGTAATTACTTAAAAGTCCGGTCTCTAGTTATGAATGAATTAAAGCGTTTGAAGTTCGCGCGCGCGGTTGGACTGCGTGCGGTGTTATGGCTCGCCAGGACTGCGTAATCAGCCACTAGAACGCGAGCCCGAGGCGAGTCTCGGCTAGTGACATTGTTGCCCGTATTTGGAGAGCCACGGGCACCGGCGGGGACAAACTTGGTTTGTGAGTACGCTCCGGAATGTTTGTTAGTTGTATATAGTAAATCTGCGTACGCGGACTCTGTCCGGTTCTGAATATCTACTTGGTCTTTGATGACTTTCGCCACGAACTGGCAAATCTCCTGGTGACGACCAAAGTGTTTTCCACTATTGGTGCTTCTGGTTATATTGTAAAAGACTTTATCGGTACGAGTTGGAATTATGGAATTGTATAGTACCCAATAAGGATTGTTAACTGTTTATTTCTTGTCTAGTTTTTGGACATACGTTATGAATGTGAAATGAATGAAGAACCAATAGTGTAATGTAATGAGAGAGGAAACGAAGTAACTTTGAGGAAATACGGCACGAACCCACTTGGTCCACCATAATTTCCGCATGAACGAACCTGACTTAAAACCTTAATACGCAAAGATGCCACGCCTTAATACTAGCGGTCTGGTCGTCACTCTAAGGGTCGCCTCGGACCCATCCACCGAATCAACATTGGTGTCAACGCCCATCATTTGATTTCAACTACTTTCTTCTTCATATCACAGGTTCAAGACAGAAGCTGTTGCTACTGCAGCATTTCTGACCTGGAGGTCCCAAGAGTTACAGTACCAAATGACGGATTTTTTATATTAGCGATCTGGAATTTAGGCGCGATCTGGAGGAGAATTCTAGGGGTCAGCTGCTCTGACCGGTAGTTTCCCGCAGTTTCTCCGATTAATATCAGGTGAAGGCCGGGGAATACCTTAACAATTAGGCCACGGAATGCGCGTGATCTTTCTTTCCTCTCCTTGCTCTCTCCCCCTCTCTCACACACACGCACACACACGTACATGCAGCAAACAACCACACGTATCTGGAGATCTGTCGAGAGAGTATCGAGAGCAGAGCTTCTTCAGGCTGAGATGACGACCTGCTGGAGGTTCGGGGAAACCGACGTGTAGGTGGTCACCGGACGTCTGTTCTAGCGGAAGCGGAACGCCGCCACCTTTGGCGATAAAACATGCACTACACTCACGGGTCTAATGAAGATACAAGTTGTCTCGCCCGTAAACAAAACAATGAAGCACGGAAGCAATCGTTGATCCCGCGTTGTGTCCTCGCGCTGGTTGCGGGGACCGGCGAACTGCGTCATTCGCTCATTTGGCAGGGAATCGCAGTCCGCTGTCGCTCTGTCCCTCCTCCCACGCGCGCGCCCGCGTCGAGGCGAGGCGAGGCGAGGCGAGGCGAGGCGAGGCGCGCGGCCAGCGTTGCGCCAGGCGGGCCACGGCGGGCGGCGCCGAACCGCTGCGCCCGCGCGCCGACGCGTCCAGCCCCGGGACGATCTGCGGACGCGGCGGCTGATGCAACGCGAACCAGGCGGAACCGCAGCCACCCGCTGGAAACCAGATGAATATTCTATTCTGCGTTCGGCGGTTGCGCGACGCACAGTGTGGGAGGTCGGGCCGTCTGTGAGCAGCGGCTCCTTTTCAGTGGAAACCCAAAGGGATGTGGAATCCGCTTCTCTCGTTATTGGATGGTACAAGTAGCACAAATGTAGCCCAAGGTTTATTAGAGTGCAGTTTTAGAATATCTGGAGCATGAGCTATGAAGTGTTGGAATCATCCGCAAGAACGATTTATCAAAAATCGATAATCGATATAAGTAGCGGCAATGAGATTTTGATAGTTTTTCTGTACATAATGCCTTTCAAAAATATATTTAGTTTAATTCATGCGCCGAGAAGTAAGGCACTAGTTAGATATTGACAATTGAGTGTGTGTTTGTGCAGACTCTGATAACTCAAAATCGTGTTGTAGCAAAACCCGATATCTGATGAGTTGTTCATTTCTTCATTGTGAAGTTTTACTCATTGCTTAGTTTCCTTTTGCACCATTAGTTCATAAGTGTACCACCAATGACCTTTTGAAACTGCCAAAATGTTTTATGCAGATGTTGCTTAAATAAATGATGGGAGATTTCTGTAATTGCCAGTATTTACAATTTCAAAAAACTGTTTTTAAACAACTAAGGGTTGTTTGAAAATAAATTTGTGCTTCCTACTCAATCATATTTCGTGATTTTAATTTTAAATAAAGGGCTGTGGAGTCCAAGATATGTTGTCACTTACTATTACTAACAGGTTTTATAGTATAAATACTAGATGTTAATGTCTTAAAAATAAATAAAATGAACGCTTTTCCGGAGTATTTTGTTAATTTCGTCGTTTGGTAATGTGAGTTGCAATCGTTCTGTCAACAGTATTTGAAACTCCTAGTGCGAGCAAGCGTATGCGTGTGAGCTTATACTTAGCGAAGCAAGGATAACGAGCTTTTTGTATGTTCGAAGATTGTTTTTAAATGCAAATGTTGGTGCATTATAAACGCAATGTCCTACAATCATCTGATTAATGTCTACCTTCATAAAAAATGTTCAGTGAATATAATTATATGTGATGCATTCTGTGTTCAAATTGAAGTAAGCCGGAAATCGTAGAATAGTTTGCAACGTGCATGTCTTGGCAAATATAAATCATTTCAATAACTCGTACATTTTCAGAAACATGCTTCACTCTGTGGTCACAATAAATAGTGTTCTTAAGGCTTTATTATTTGTAAATTAATAATTTAAATATTAAATTATAGCCTTCAATACGTTTCCACGTTTGATGTTTCAAAGGAACAAACCGTTACATAGTAACTATGTAGCTATGAACTGACAGTAATGTAATAGAAAGACGCAATTTTGTTAGAATAGTACCTGCATTTGTACATAAAAATGAAAACATTCTTACGTAGGTCGTAATAATTTACTATGAAACACACAAAAAAAATGTAGTCATTGGATTTTAATTCTCTTTTCACATTGTTTGTACTTACTATTGATTTCAAAGCCTTTCTTTAATGAAAAAAACTTGTTAACATTAATTTGAGATTGATTCGAGGACGCCAAAGTATATTTATTGTATATTTAAACGATTCATTTTATTGTCACAAAATGTTTTGTTCCACCGCCTCATGTTACTTTTTACTGACTATCGTCCATAAAATTGAATTTTTTGTTTGCATCCTGTAAATTAACTAGTAAAAACTGAAGAAAAACTAAAGTTATGAGAAAAAACTATTTTCAACTTTAATTTACGTTGAAAGCTAATTTATCTCAAAGTTTATTTTAAAATATGAAGGTTACATACTTTTCTTTAATACATGAAATACGATTGTGTGTTCTTTGATATTCTTGCCTTTCGAAGATAAAGCAATCTTTGATGTTTCAGAGCCGTAATAAATGAATCGTTGCTAGTAGTCATCTATATCACTGATGACTCGAGCTACAAATAACAGCAGCACCATTGTCAACTCTGACATTTACCTACTCATGATTATAATTTTAGAAATCCTCGATATTTGAATATTTTTGTTACTCAACAATCATTACTACTTAAGAGATGTGTGTACAAAATAAGTTGTTCGAACCTCTGCTGAAAAAGAGCGTTTTCCGACCTTGCTTAATAAACCACTCCTCCAGAAATATTTACTGTTCCGCTTTAAAAATATGTCAAATTACTAGGAACATATTCGTACTCATTTCAGCACAAAATTGCGAGATAACAACTCGTTTTTGAAGACTGATGAAATAATACCTTTTCGTCTTACATGACAATTTATCTTTCTTTAACCCTTAGACTATTCAATAGGACAGCATTTACCCTCTAGGGTAATGTTTATTCATAGTTTGTGCATTCTGCATGAATTCTGCGTTGTCAGGTTGTTCTCCACAACTACGAAGTAATAACACGAACGCAGCGTGTGTCACATGTCTGCATGTAATATTCATATGGATATGCAATGTTGAAAGGTGGACATGCCGCAGAGCTTGTACCGCGAAAGAGCCTATTAAAATGTTTGTAATTTTCAACGGAGATCATGTGACATCACTTCCAAGATAGAATGTTTTTTAACGCGATTCCATAAAATTACTTTTAAAATTGATGATATATTACTCACATTAATTTTCTGACATGCGATTTATAGTCATTTACAAGTATATTCAATTTTTTGGACACTTTAATCTGTGTTTTTTTTTCCTATTGAAGACAATAAAAGAATACATTTCAGAATATGTGTGTGCCATTAATTTTGCCTCAATTAAGTGGTTACTCCTTTGTTAACGTTTTAAAAGATATGTTATTTATTTATTTATTTAAATTATTATTTATTTAAATTATTATTTATTTAAATTATTATTTATTTAAATTATCATTTATTTACTAATTATTTATTTAAATTATTAATTATTTAGTTTTATTTATTAAACCATTTTATGGAATTGTTACTGCACTTTCTCAATTTTGTTAAAGAGAATAATTTTACGAGTCTAGGCTTTAATACAATGTTTGGCAAGCCTGTTGAAGAAAGGGTGTAGAGGAACGCGACAGTGAACATGCTTAACTGGTCAAAAGAACAGCTTTCAGATACGAATCTGATACTTTCATTCCTCAATATACAAGAACTAACGATGTTTCAGTAGGTTGCATTCATTGTTTATGTCTTCAACAGCCGGTACATCTTAAAGCAGCATTCCGTCTGTCGCCACTGTACAAGGGCTCCTTTGGTCAAACGTGTCTAGCGAGATATTTAAGGTCAGGGTCAATCGTCACTTTTTAGAGGAACACTCTCGCTCTCTGTTACACCATCTGCATAATTTAGGATTTGGAAAGAATAATTTATGTGCAGATACCCATTCCCGTGTTTTTATCGTGCAAGCAATAAAAAAACAGATTACAAGAAAAATATCTGGTAGACCAAATCAACTCCATCCAGTTACGAATCCAGAAATTCGTGAAAATTTCGAAATATAAGAAACAATTACAGAGGGCCTGTTTAGTTTCGTTGCTAGTAATGCACGAGTCTTCAGCTACCGACCCAACTTGATCAACATTCCATCCGCGGCCGCTGCACAATCGAACCAGTCCAGCGGCGTGTTTAAGGCCAGGGTCGCACGTCGCTCTTCCCAATAGGCCACAATCGACCGCCCACACGCCCACTCGCCCATTCGCCTGCCCTGCTCCCGGCGGCGCTGCCCGCTTGGCCAACCTCCAGGACATCTGTATCAGACGTTACGAAATCCCAGAGAGCGTCTACACTTCAGAAGCTGGAGGCCAAGGCTTTTCGTTCGACCAATCATCTGTGAAAGAGCTTCTGGAATGGCTTGTTAGCATCCCGAGCTTTTGTACATTTCCGCGTTGTTTCGTCGGAGCGTGGGCTGTCTGGAAGATTTACAGTTGATGCTGGGTGGCCCATGTGACCCATAGGTCTACTCTGCAGAAGGTAATAAATGCTTTTGAAAATCTATATTGTAGGTGCTGTCTGCTTTTGTAGAGTTTTATGGCAGATGAAGATTGATTAACTACAAAACGTTTTACATGAGGTGATGGACACATGATCTGTAAGATATCCATCAGAGGCATAAGTCAAGCATTTATTCTGTTTAAATTTATTTAAATTGCTACGCAGGTTGTAAGATAGAAAAGTGAAATAACTGACAGCTCATGTGCTTTTCAATGCCTAAGCATTACACAAAAGAAAGACGATGCATATTATTATTCAGATTCCAATCATGAGTTCCAGAATCCAATCAAGTGTGTAATCACAAACGTACGCTGTACGTTTGTAGGGGTACATGAACAATTTTCAATAATTTAAGAAACAATCAGCTGAAAATTTCCAGTAACCTGTGTTCTGAATTTCCAGTTTCGCAAGAAACAGAAACCACAATTTCACTGGTACATCAGAATTGTACCGCAATTCTGTAAACAGCTTGATGTTCAGCCGGGAAACTGCTTGAAACATTTAATTGAAAAACAGATATCAGAAAACTCTGTCAAGTCGTCCAGACTTGATGATCCATAATCACTAAACTTCAGAGCAAAACTATTCAGTATTATTTTCATCTCTCTCTCCTTTAGACACACACTCACATGCACACACATTGAGTAAATATATCAACGCCGAAGTGAGAAAAATAAAATTGGGATTAGTGGTTCCTGATATATTGTAAGTAACCATTAAGATAAAAAAATCAAAATATTATCATCTGAAGGAGTGAAATAGGCCTTTACAGAAAATGTACACTGTAGTATTTTCAAAAAGACTGTCTTACTGACTGTCTGAGACAGACTGGCTGACGTTTTACGGCAAACGAAACGTTGATATTAAGGACCCACAAAACGTGTATTCTGAACATTCAAGTGTTAGAGGAAGTAATTTATTACAAATAGAAACCAATAAAATCCTTTTTTGGCAGCAGAAAACTACAATACGAATTTTTCTGTAACCAAATCACCGTTATTTGCTACAGCATACAATACATTCTGTACAAAGTGTAAGTATTAGTAAGAGAGAAAGTAAAGTTCATTACTACTGAAATTAATTGAATGTTTTGTTAGTCACTTGACAATACAACTAAATTGCATGTGAAAGTACATTTATGTTGATTTTCAATCAATTTTGCAAATTATCAGTAAAATCTTATTAATTAAATTATTTACATCTGTTTTTTGAATGAAATTCAATATATTCAATTTGTATGAGGGAGCATCAATTTCAAATAAAATAGCTTTCGGAAAGCATAAAGTGTATTAAACATGACTTGTTTTATCCTCAAAACTACTGTTACTGTGCTGTTAAATTACTGTTAAAATTGCTCTCGTAGACTTGCTTCAAACTTCTGAATGTTTGATTATTGTCAGAGTTCAGTTTTTCCTGTTATTGATCTTGATAAAAAATTGCTGGTGCTCCTCAACGTAACAAGCAGATCAGAGGTATTTCCACGAGAGAGAACAATGAAATGTTAAGGTTAAATGATGCGTTGAATAAGAACCTTTAATGAGATCTGTGTGATAACATTACATTCTTGGAACGTTCCATTGTGCTATTATAATGAATTTATAACGCAATTACTGCCATAAACACGATTTCTTGGAGCTCTGTTCTCTTAAAGATAAATTCGTATTTATTATACTGTTCTCTTAAAGATAAATTCGTATTTATTATACTGTAAAATAAGAAGACATGTGTCTGAGATATACTATCTATAGTAAGTTCTTTTGCCATACTCCTGAAATTCTGCTTTTCTGATATTCGTAAAGCAAGTTCTTGGGAAAACGCTTCGATTTAGAATGAGTAAAAAATTCAAATGGAAAGATATTTAATCAGTCAGATGTAATCAAAGTAATTTATTTGTAGCATATTTACTTGTAGATTCCATGAAGGAGGAATTTCTTGTGGAAATCGTTAAGAGTACGGTTTTGACATCCTTACAAAAATTATTTAGAATACCTTAGAACAATAAATGAAAGTGTCGGAATTATCATTAATTCAACGCGTGTTATATTAGTCATAGTAAGGGCCGGATTGAACAGTAGGCGCGTTAGGCACAGTGCCTAGAGCTTACGAACGTGACGGGCCTAAGATAGGGACCTCGGATAGATTTTCTGAAAAGATTGTTCACAACTAAAATTAAATAAATCATATATATTAATATATATTATATAATATTAAATTATATATATATATATATATATATATATATATATATATATATATATATTCAGATTCATGGGCGATATTTCTGAATATTCGAACATGATTTTCGACTGGAAGTGCTATATTTGTTCTAAAATATTTTCAGAATTCCATAATCAACAGATACATACATTGAATTTGAAAGAATGTCGGAAAATCAACATGAAGAACTTCTCAGGATAGCACACGATTGATATCGCTCAGGAAAGAATATGGAGGGAAAAATGACCAATGAATAGAAACATCTGGTGCTTCAACGGCACATACTTTCTTGAATTATTTGTAACTTTAAACTCAATGAATTTTTGAAAATTTTCAACGAAAGAGAGAGCTGGACCATTTTAAAGATTTTTTTAAAACTTAAAATACTGAACTTTTTAACTTAACAATACTTTGAAAATTTTATCTTTAATATGTAAATACGTGTCGGTGTGAAAGTTAAGTAATCGCGCTAAAACAGCACATATTCCCTCGCGCAATTTTCTAAAATTCATGGGGTTCCGTGAAAATGAGACCTGCGTTCTTTGCCCTACCCGAAGGAAAAAAAAATCAAGAAAAAATTAGATCTTTTTGAGAAAAATATTTTTATAAATTGCCTTTCCTCCAACAAAAATTACGTGAAAACTAATGTATTTAAAAAATTAAAAAGTATGTTTTATAACAGACCATATTTAATAAAATCTCTATAAATATTGCACTTTGAAATTTAATTTTTTCCAATTTTCGAAAATACAGAAAGTTCGCTGAAAATGGGATCAGCACCACTTTTTTTACCATCCTTTCTTAAAAAAGGAAAATTGTTACAAGGGGAAAATTGAAAGGAAAAATATGGAGTCGTTTTTGAGAAAATAATTGTTTAAAAATTGCCTATACTATTTTCAAAATTACGATAAAACTAATCATATTTTCGAAAATTTGAACATGACCTTACATCAAAACCTGTACAGTATTCATGAAAGAAAAAATCTCTATCTTCGATATTGTAATTATTGGAAGACGTGGAAAAAAGTTTGTAGGTTTCGAAAGTTCAGCACTTTTTAAAGCAAGCGGATGCATAATTAGATTTCCCGCGTGTAATTGATGCAATAGGAACCGTTGAGCTGGTGGGTAGGGGAGTCGCCAGGTTAAAAGCTATGATTTTTACTTCAACCAACAGAGCAGTTGGACTCCTGTTCTGACCTCATCCCAACAGAGCAGTTGGACTCCTGTCTTGACCTCTGTTCTAGCACTACTTGAGGTTGCTATTTTCAGTTTACTTCGACGATGCAAAAAATTCGACTCTTTCTGTGGCTGTCCGATCGCTGGTCCGATTGCTGGTCGTCCGTCTCCTGTCGAGGTGAGTTGGTCCAAGTCCTGACATAGGGATGCCGAGAAGACTTATAAATAAATGTCTTTATTGGTGGCGAGGCTCAGGCCATTTAGCCTGCTCTTCCGCCTGACCACTTTCAGAAATTATATTACAATAGTACATAATAAAGTCATTCAATGAAAAATACGCACGCAATTTGGATGAAGATTTAAGTGTGTTCTTTTCTCCATCTCGCATCATTTTGCTCTCCCTTTCATGTCAATATCATTCTTGAATGTAAGACATTGGCCGAGAATAAAGAAACGTTTATCACAATAGTTTCTTCCATAGAGACTCCGATAAGCCGACTAAGCCGCGTTTTCTGATAATTGAGTATGGCCAATAAAGTCGTGCTTTTAAAGCCGTCAGCTCACTGCGCTACCCCCGAGACATAGACGATTGTTTTGGAAAGCTTAAGGCAATCTTATTACAGAAATGACATCATTCTTTTTAAAATTCGTACTGACAGACTAATTGATAAACGTCTTAAAAATAAATAGACTAGCGGCATCCGTATTTAAAGTATCTATCCACCTTAATCTCAATTTAAGCAAGGGAGTTGTCAATTACGAAGACTTTGCGGTAAAAAATGAAGGTGCGTTGACTTTCTTGAAGGAACAAGGTTATATAGATAATATGCTCACGATCAAGCGGAAATAAAATAAAAAAGGAAACCTCAGTTTGATTCTGATATATACTTTTCACCGCCCTTCGCTTTCAGAAAGAATATCTTGCGTGTTTTATACTCTTCGGGTGCGCCAGTAGAGTCGAACCTTCTGCGCTGTTGAAATGCAGCCATACCGTTCAGTGTTGAATGTCAGTCAACCATGTACGTGTAAAATGTGGCGAACTTTGCACGAGGAACCAGCCTGCTCGTCACCACCGCTTTGCGTTAACCGTAAAGGATATAATGCAGCATATTGTTCCGTTTTAATACAAAAAAGCTCGAAAACACACCAAAAACAGTGACCAAGTCTGCTCCGCCAGCTGTTTGCAGACGACCCGTTATTTTTGGTGCTACCTGCTAAACGGACCCCAAACAAGACCTGTCTACTCGCACTAAAGGGTGAAGGCCATCCACATGTTTTCCCTTACCTCTCTCACCGGGAGAGATGGCTCAGTGGATCAACTAATGCCACTGCAGTCCATCTGACCGGGAGGTCCTAGGTTCCAGTCCCGACGTTGGTAGAACTTTCGACACTAGTTTGTCAGCTAGGTCGAATTCAATCGCTGTCCGGAGGATGATTCTCGCGGCTGGCCGCTCTGATCGGTAGTTTTCCTTTGTTTCTCCGACTAACACCAGACGAATGCCAGAGCGATATCCTGAAAAACGGGTCGACGCAAGTGGACCACGCGCGATCTTCCTACCTCTTCCTTGTCCTATCCTCTCTCCTTACACACACTTACACTAACGTACACTACACTACCACATATTCCGGGAGACCGGTCGGGAGCTTAGAGCTTGTCCCGGCTGGGGCGGTGCCCGATGTTGGGAGATATCTGTTAGGGAAAACCCCCGCCAGCCTAAGGACAGTAGGTCGGTTCTCGCCATCCAACTAGGGAAGACCAACGCAAAATAGCGAGGAAAAACATACACCACACTTACGGGACTAATGACGCTAGTAGTTGTCGCGCCCGGAATCACTAACAATCAATCACCTTACCTCTCTAAGTAGTCAGGAGGATTCCGTTACCGAGGCGACTCCTAGTGGTGCCGTCCTGCCTGGAATTTCGAGCGAACAGGGAAGTCGAAAAAAGAAAAAAATTACATAAGTCTTTAAACTCCTAATGGCTCTCCTATCATAGAACTTAAGTGGTGTGCACGCCCATTTGGAAGTCCTTTGATTAATTCTATCTTGTTATTCTCCCCCTAGTGAGTATTCACAAAACAAAATCTTTTACACAGGCATACTCTATTCATCAGCAATTTTCACAGTTTTTAATTTGATGCTGATTATAGTGTCTGTGCCCAGTCTCCTATTTTGTCCGTGACCATTTTTCTCAAGAATTTGCCGTATAGTTTTCCACATCTTCTTTCAGTTGCCTTTAGAGCCTTCTCACGTATAGATTTAGCCATCTTCAGATAATTCATCGGCCCAACTC
Source organism: Teleogryllus occipitalis (assembly GCA_011170035.1). Lineage (NCBI taxonomy): Eukaryota > Metazoa > Arthropoda > Insecta > Orthoptera > Gryllidae > Teleogryllus > Teleogryllus occipitalis. The sequence goes on from BLKR01001370.1 coordinate 19,425, forward strand.
TGCACTGGACTGGCCTTGTTGCTTACCAATGTTCTCGTTCCAACTGCCATCGATCCTCACTAGGTATCTCAGCGAGTGGACTAGCTGAATTTGGAACGGTCCCTCTGCCTAACTGATGGACCTTTCAAGAACCTCGATACAATAACCTCCCATTTAAACGATGTCCTAATCGCTGCTGTCACAGTTTCCATTCTTAGATATACTTCCAGAGTGGGTCGAAACTCAGTACTATGGTGGAACTTAGATTGTGCGAATGCGATTAAGGCCCTGAAAAGCCACTAGCACAGGTGTGACATTATCCAAATCTAAGTTTTGTCACCCCGGCTCGTGACCATTTACGCAAACCCGCTTCTTGGAGAGCCTACATATCTTAGCTTAAGTGTTACTCTCCTCCAAATTCCATCTGGGTGAATTTACATAAAATTCAAGGAACCATCTCTTCATTTGCCCTGACCGAGTTTTTGGTGAAGGGAAGCTTCAAAAAAATATAACTGTCAAACTTACTTCCCGCTATGAGATTGTGTCTAACTCATCTCGCTACACCCAATCTTTCCTTTCTACAAAAAAGATGAATGGAGAACTCTTTTCTTCATTTTCGATCTTTTTCGGGTTGAATGGAAGAAATATACATTACTGTGTTTTCTATGAACTATGTTTCTTCCGCCTTAATGCTGTAAAAAAACATGTCCTGGTCGTGACCAGATTTATAACATAATGTTGAATCACCTGCTAGAACAAGGTAAACAATTCCTCCTTGGTACTTTCAGCCGAATTTGATACGAGCACACTATTCCAAATCTATGGCTAAAAGCCATCTTTATCACAATTCTTAAGTAATGGAAAGATCGGTCACTACTAGCACGTTATTGCAAAATCTCCTGAACTAACAGTGTCTGTAAAATATTTCATTGAAACCATCGGTTAATCTGACCCCTTAAATCGAAGAGCTTGCCAATACCAATTCAATATAGATTCAGAAAGCACCGATCAACCCTGGAACACTTAGAAACATTAAGAAAACTGTCTTCTCTTCTTTTGCGTTGAGATTTTAATAGCCATCTTCTGCGATAGAAAAAGCTTACGATACTATCTGGAGGGATGTCATTCTGCATATATTACACTCGAGGGGTTTTACGGGCGGCCTTTCCTGTTTCTGAGTAGCTTTTTGTCCAATCGATTCTTTCATACACGCTTGGGTAACCAGATGACTTTGAGTAAATATAATATTTATTCTTAAATTCTGTTTACATAGCTAACGTATGGCCTAGCTTACAAACTAGATACTTACAAACTAATCTAAATCTACTTTGTCTTACATCCTGACGTAATTTAACAACGAACATTATTTACATTATTTACAGTAAGCAGTACATACACATATAACACAAAAACATACGCTTATAAACATCATTTAAACCGCGACTGCACGAGTCATCCACAAATCATCCTCTGTCATCGATCACAGGGGTATTATTTTTATGTTTAGGCTCGCCTGTACTCGACTGGGATGAGGTCATCTTGGGCAGTGTGGCGAAAATAGCAGGCAGCGCTCCCTGCTATAGCCTCGGCGACAATGGGCTCACGTAGCACGCGCATCTTTTCGCCAGTGGTAAATTTACGGAGCAGCGCTGCACTTGACTCACACCACTCGCCCAGAGCTCCTACCACGATGGGAAGGAAGCTGACGTCCCGGAAGTTCCTGGCTGCTAAGAAGGGGCGAATATGTTCGTATTTCGCCGCCTTCTCATCATAGCGTTCACCGAGGCGCCCCGGGTATGCTACGCAGACCGAGGCGTCAACGACGATCGCTTGATGGTCCTTAACCAGCACCAGGTTCGGACGGTTCCGTCCTCCGATGGCTTGGTCTTCGAGAAGCACTGTCCACCCACTCGCGACTGCGGCTGCTTTAACGTGTTCCAGTATTCTATTGTGACGCAGCCGCCAAATCGCAGAATGGGAGCGGCACTCCGAGATGACGTGGGCGATGGTTTCCCAAAGGGAACGGTCGTAAGGATGATTGTCATTAAATTCGTTGCGTCTGTCGTACATAAACCAGTTAAAGGATAGCAATTTTTTGACGATTTTGCTATTTTCTGTTCGTCCAGAAGCCTAAATGCGAAGAAAGGCAATTTTAACTTGTTCTTAATTAATTGCGTCAATGAACAAGTCGAAGGTTTCAATATTTCATGAAAGGAGCATGTACTCAGTAAAATTCAAATCACTTCCATAACAACTCAGAGTTTTTCCTAGAGGGTCATCAACTTCCTTCGTTTATAACGTGAGATTCTTGGTTCGTCTTCACCTTTGACACATTCCTGACATGACGCAACCATATCTGTAGGTTGCAAGTCGATTTATTAGGGAGCAGGGCCACTTTGTTTTCTGCGGTACGCTACTCGCTCGCTCAGTATTGGACTAGGCAGTTCAATGGCTCAGCTTCCTGATCAACCATTCTCTCTTTAAATTCCATCCACATAGCCTTTGTCTTATATCAGTTACAGTTGCATCTTGGCAGATGCTGGCAAACCATCTTTGAGAAGATGACCCGATATTCTGCATGCACATTATGAAGCGAAACTTGTATGTACTGTATCATCCAGTCTGTCATCAGTGATTCAGTTACTTGTCCATTCTATTGAAGAACGGCTACTAGCTCATTTCGAATTCACCCATTCTGAAACGTATTCTCTGCCAATAAGTTTACTAGGCTCCTGGCCTGAAATACATCGAATAAGGCTCATCACGACGAGTAATTGTGTGCAGTGATTACCATGGTACAGTTCAGTCTCTCTTAACCCTTTCCCCCTCGAACCTCTTGAGATAACAATACATCCCCTGATTCATAGTCGGTCTCGCAACAATGATTAGTGCTTTGTTGGATCCCTGACCATGTGGAAATCAGACAATAATATAGCTGATAAGGCTGGAAAATGAACTCTAACACTGACATTCTCACTACCCCTTTAACGTATTTAAAGGCATTTCTGAAACTCTCCTTACCCAGTGCATAGCAAAGAGTAACACAATGCCATTTTTAATCTATTCCTCAATATTATATCTTAGAAGGATAGATGAGTAGGATAAAATTTGCATCATTATAATATTACGTAACCCTTACTATCTCTTCAAGAAAGTATGTCATGTTGTTGCTCCACTAGTTCTATTTTTATATACTTTTTATAGGAAATTATTTTATACGTTTTTTAAGGAACTGAAAAACGCTTTTCTTCTAATGTTTGCCAAAAACGTTCAAAAATGAATTCGTTAAAACCCCTTAGGTCGAAGAAGAATGTAACGCTGCATTCTTCATTATCTTCATTTTATTTAATTTTGAATTGTCATAATTTATTGTTATAAATCATTTTTCAAATGACTAGATGAATCTTTTCACGCAATTCGGAAATTAATCCAGTGATGAAATTAGGTGTATCATAACAGCTAACACAGAATATCAAAGTCTAGTTGAAACCTTTGAAGTACTATTCCCCGAGCGAGGATTCTCTCTTTCTTGCTGTGAGGATCCGCGCGTGCCCAGTCAATGAACGTGAAGAGCCCGCTGCCGCCGCCGCCGCCGCCCGCACCCGCGCGTACGCTGGCGCGGGCGCTGGCAGGCGGGGCGGCGCTCGGCCCGGGCCAGGGCGGGCGTTCCCAATACGCGATGAGGGGAAAGCGTGGGCGTTGCGCAAGTTCTGCTACACTTGTCGCGACGCGCTGCGATCGCCGCCGCCCCTTCCGTCACTTGCGCCACGGGGGCGGCGCGACGAGGCGCGGCGCGGCGAACGACTTTGCCAGTACTTTGCTGCAGCTCGCTTGCATGCCGACGTCCTGTTTAAGTGATTGCGCTCCCGACTTATAACTCGGAAGTAATTCATTCCTGGAGGCGTCGTAAAAGTTTACTTGTGTGTTTCTATGGGAATGTTGATTGGTGTTGCTAGTAAAAGAATTGCACATCTGAGATAAAAGCTGGAGTTGACCAATTAAAAAAGGATGAGAAAAGACGAACTTAATAATGAGAGTTTTATAATGAGTGATTGTAAATCTGAAACCTGATTAAGAGATGTAATGTCAATCGATCTGCTGAATTGAGGAAGAAAACGAAGAAATGATAAAGGTTTTCAACTCTTGTAAAATTGTTTAAATGTGGTGTCAATAATTGATATATGACGCGTATCTCTTAGATTATTTACTATTCAATTTAACTAATGACATTATCTTAGATTAATTAGCTTAAACATTCGATAATTATTAATATTTGAGGCCCTCTAAGTCCAAGTAATGCAACTCACATTTTTATCAAATTAAATTTTCTATGTTAGAAAGCATTCAACAGTGCACTTTTTTATATTTTTTAAAGACGTGTGTTTCAACTGTGTCGTAAAATAAGTTTATTTTAACTTATTTTAAAATATTTTTTACAAATCATTTTGACGATTATTTGAACATTGTCGGTAATTTACTCTTTTGGTACCAATGAATATTCACAGATCGGAGAAGAAACAAATTTACAGGTAGAATGGTACGAATCTCAACTACACCACTTTGTCTGTCAACAGACGGATTGGTTCGTTAACAGTTTATGTTCATACCTAAATTGTTGCGAAGTAACGTAAAACTACACCCTTTATGCTATTAATAGAATGCCACCTACTGAACACGATCATCAAACTATTTTTTTTAAATATAAAAAATGGGGTTATACCACTTGCAGGGGCGGATCCAGATACGAAATTTGGGAGGGGAAATTTTTTTATTCAAAATGTTTTGGTCGAATGTGTCATATTACAGATTGTGTACAATGACGCACGCTAAACTCAGCTCATATCGCGATAAAATTGTATTCGTTTTAATATTTATACAAAAATATTTTTGCTTGAAAGTTTCGTGACAAGTTGAAATAATATTTGCTGAAACATTTTGGAAGAGGGAATTTACCTCACTTCCCTTCCCTTAAATCCGCACCTGACCATTTGAGCTTTAGATAACTAATTTGTTAAATTTATCTGTGTAAACTTAACAAACTTTCAATAAAACTAGTAACCTTTTTGTGTAACTTGAATAATTTTCGAAGTGTCATGTCCCATTCTCTCGAATTAAAATCTGGTCCATGTTATCCATTTCTGTTCTACCGGAAGAGATACACCTGGCAGGGGAGGCGTCGAAAAGGCATTGTCAAACCCTGCGGTAATTTCGAAGCAAGAGTGGACATCCTGTCGTGACCAAGCCAGCGACGTCAATATGCCCACGTACGGCGAAAAGCCTGACGTACCGACGAGTCGCTTGACCCTCCCGAGCACGTAGCCGAGCGTCCGCCCAGCGCGCCGCCCCGAACGCTTCGTCCACAGTCGTGATTGCGCGGCGACGGCGTCCGCAACCACTGACAGTGGGGCGTAGCATCAAAGAAAGCACGCAGGGAAAGTTTTTTCACATCCCGAAGCAGAGACTTCAAAGACAAAAACAGTCTTAAATATTATCCCAGCAGGAAAAGGAGGACGTTAATTCCCGTGCGCTCTGTCTGGGCTCAAAAGTTAGTGTTTTTTAGTGGAACGTCGTTCATGACTGTTTGTCTTGACCAAAACGAGAGAACTCAGAAAAAAACGGAGATATCCCCTTGTCCACTACACGAATTGTAACCCAGGTTCCACCGGGTTAGGTGGCTCAGAGCATCAACTGATGGCACTGCAGTGCATCCGACCGAGAGGTTCAGGGATTCGAGTTCCGACTATGGCAGGATTTTCGACACTAGCTAGATTGCAACATCGAATTCAGCCGTTGTCTGGAAGAAAATTCTAGCGTCCGACTGCTCTAATCGGTAGTTTTCCGTAGTTTGTTCAATAAACATCAGATGAATGACGGAGTAGTACCCTAACAAATGGACCGTGACCACGCGCGATCTTTCCTTCCTCCTACTTGTCCCTTTCTCATTTCCATTTACTTATACTTTATGGCTTACATAAACTACACTACCATGCACCACACAAATGTCGGGAAACCATGTCGGGAGACAAATGTCGGAAGCTTAGAGCTGGTCCTGGCTGGGCGGTACCCCGCTTGTTGAAGATATCTTGTTGGGGAAAACACCGCAAGCCGTGTAGGTCGGAGACGCATCTCACCATTCATCGGGGAATTATAACCCCCACATACCGTGATAAATATGTACCACACTTACGGGACTAATAACTAAATAAATTGATATGTCCAGAAACACGAAATAATTGGTCAAACAATCATTAACCTCAGTCTAAGTGGAGGAAGTCGAGTGGTCTGAACGCTATGCCATGGGTCGCACCTAGGCTGCTGAGGTGGTGAAAATTGTATCTAGGACTCCGCGCTTTGACCCTGATATGTCATATTGTCAAAGATTTTCCTAGATCAAAGGAGTAACAAAATAATAACTGTATCAGAAAGTCAGTGTGAGTCGAAAGTAGCCTTATACGTTTTGAAGGAAACTTCTAATAAATTTATGCATGACTACAGTAACGGTTGGAAATTTAAGGTTTGTTTTACCTTACAGGCAAAGCAAAGCATTAAATATTCAACATTTAAGTGTTAAGAAAAGTCCCACATTCACAAAAGTGGTGCAGCTTAATTTTTAATATTTATTTTTAACCTCAGAGATAGGAGTGTCTTTTTTTATAAATCATTGATCATATAGAATGTAATACAATCCAATCATTCACATATTTATTATAAATAATATTTCATTAAAAGTGCTTCTTATGTTTGACAGTGACTCCTTTTTCGTGCTTTCGGAAACCCACGAAAAATTCTTTCACAAATTACTCGCTGACTATATCGATATTACAAAAGAAATGACGATAAAATTATACAGTTACATTAAGCAACTCTTACTCATAAAGATTCATTGTCTCTAACAAGTTTGAGCTAAACGTTTTCACCCACTAATTAAAAAGAATATCGTGCGCTTCTTTTGGCTCATTGGGAGCAGCGTGCGCCATGGACGATGACCACGCCGCCGGCAGCGGTGGCAGCGCTGCTGGTGGACGTGAGATGTCGAAATGGAGAGTCTGGATCGGCGTCCATGACGTTGCGTCAGTGCGGGAGACGCGAAGTATTCCGGTCACTCGGAGGCCGTGCGGCAGTCTTCCTGGTGAGCGGGCCGCGCGGCGGCGGCGCTGGCGGCGCTGGATGATGGACGGCCATCGGAGCCCATCGTTCTTGGGGTTTCCTTTCGGGCTGGGCCTCATCACGTGCGGAGGCGCGGTTGGACTCCTCGTGTGAAATGGTTTCCATGATTTGTGTGGGATGGGGTAGCTCGTGATTCGTGTCCAATATTTGGAGAGTTGTGGTTTTGGCGCGAGTGGGTACCTCGAGTTGATTTGCAAGCAGCCGAACGTCTTAAAACGTGCTTAAAATGCATATATTGGTTTTAAATTATACATTTTCATAAAAATATTGCTAAACATTTTACGTCTGTTTGAAGTAAGATTTAACATTTATTTGAATGTGTTAAGTTGCTTTCAGATTTGTGTGCCTTTCTGTTTTTTTCCTCTTTGGGAATGTGTTTTAAGACAGATATGTCTTAATATTAGAAAACTTGATATTTGTTTACCATTCATATCGTTAAATTTCTTTCACGAGAGAAGTATCAATGTTTTCTTTTGAATATTGTCCTTCTGGTTCTAAGATAACGGAGGTATTATGATACAGAGATTTAATGCTAATGATTAAGTGGTGTGGGTAGCGTCCTTTTACATAATTTCTCATAAAGTAGAGCGTTTTAATTTATCGAAAGCTTTTTCATAATTGATGAAAGCTAAATGGGTCTCTAGATTAAATTCCCTACGTTTTTCTATTAGTTGTCGGATGGTAAAAATATTATCTGTACAGGAGCATCCTTTTCTCTTCCCTATTCCCTATCTTGTTATAGTTTTTTGTGGAAAGATTCCTCACCTTACAAGCAGCAATCTTTAATAGATCCTTTATTCCATATCTCTTAACCCTTTTCTTCCCAAATTCGTCATAAATACAGTCCGGTCATCTTATTTAAAGCTTGCGAGTTTAGTTCTTTTTTTACGTGGGGGGTTACCAGCCCTTCTCCCAACTTCCAAGCAGGGAAGAGTTTGGTTTTTTAGCGAGGTTGTCTCCTCTAGGCGAGTTGGCTTCCTGCTGCCTGAAGAGCCTCACCTACCGTTCTTCTCCTCTCCTAAGCTCTAGGGCCTCTTCACCATATCCGCTGAGCTGATGGTTTTCTACGCATAGTCCTCTTTTGGTGTTAACTCTATTGGAGTTAATAATACAAATAAACAATATGAAACATTACTTTGAGGGAGTTTCGATTTTCGTATATTGTATTGTATTTTGTAATTGTATATCCGTAATGCATGTTGTGGTTTTCTGCGGTAACTTTTATACAATTCTTCCTTTGCGTGATATAATCGCAACGGTTCAACTAGTTACAATTTAAAATCAAAGCGCTATTTAAATCGCTCCGCATTCATTCAGTGTCATACTCGTATGTAGTGAACTGAAAGGTCTTAACCACTGAATGATTTCATGAATGTTTCACATAGAAATCAAAATCTGCGAGGTACATCACCACCTTGTATAATTATGCTGCGGACTTTGCAAATTTGCTTGTGCTTCTCCATTTATGCATTAAGAACATCAAATCATTTATTTTTGTGTGGAATGAACACACAAAATATCATTGTGAATATTTTTGAGAATTGAGCGTACTTTTACTTAAAGGACATATTTTGGCATACTTAAATACGTTTCCTATTTTTTTAAAATTTCTTCTTTACAATGTAAACTGTGAGATCTCTTTCAAGTTTGCATCTTTTGTATTTGAATTGCTTGTTGTACATTTCACGAGACCGTCAGTATCCTGACATGTCTGCGCAACTGATGTCCGTGAAAAGAAGCCGCGCCTCGGCCTCTGCTCTGCCTTTGCCTTCTCTGCCTTTGACGAACAAAGAGGGGGGGTCGAAACAATTGTTTCGTTGGCGACGTAAAAGCAGCAGTGACTCTTTGTGAATAGACTGATGCTAATATGTCGCCAATACTCAAGGAAAGCTATATTTATAAAAAATGTCATTTTGCAGGAAAATGGATTTACCTGAACTTAGCCGTGTATTTCCGGGTCAAGACAAAATTCTAAAACTCGGTTGCATGTTATAATCTATTTTCAAAAATTCTGCTAGTAAAATACTATTTTGTAAATAAATGTACTTCTTCACTTAAGTTAATGCATTATTTATATTTCAAAATATATAGGTAGGTTAATGGTGTAAAATAAAAGGTGCACTTCATTCTGTGATGCCCATATTTTTCCTTTTAATTGCATATTTTCATAATGATTTAACATATTCAGATGCAAGTTTTCATGATTTTTAATGCACATAAATTAGTACTAAAACTATAATATTTCATATTGCAGACCTTTTTCCTGTCCTGGATCACAACGCTATAAGCTGACATTAGGGTAGAGTACCGTCAATGAAAACAACCAACGAACGGATCAAATAACATGCTTGCCTTTACAAAATGTTTTACGTTGTAATCATTCATTGTTAATAAGGAATAAAGACTGTTCGGTGCAACTGAATAATGATGTACACACAGGTCACTCCAGTCCACTTTTTGAGCGTAACCTATTCGATTTAACCCGAGCGTACCCGTTCATTGGCGTGTGTCATACATTACCCGTTCGGTTTGTAACGGACAGGCGCAGATTGAGGAAAATTGCTATGTAAACACATCGTTGCGGCCCACGCAAATCCCGCGCGCCTCCCGCGGCCGCCTTCGCAGAAGGGGCCGGCCGGGGTTTCCCGCAGTGGGGCTGGGCTCTTCGCAGGCACGTCCGATGGAGCTGTCTGGCTCTTAGCTCGCGCAGTGGGGGAACGGGTTGCGGTTTATCTGCGAAGTTTTCCAGAATGAAAACGTAAGGCCCGTTTGCTTCCAAGAATGAATGATACGCTGCAAGAAAACTTAGCGGGACATCGAAGTTTGACTCTTCTTAGCGGTGATCAGGAAGGGGTCAGTAGATTATTTGAGGATTAGGAAATGTTAGTGTTTGAAAGACTTTACGCAAAGAAATATCAGCTCATTAGTATCTCATCTCAATATCAATAGCTAGAGATTTAGAGAAGTCTGCAAAAGAGATTGAAATAGTAAAAAATTAACAAAATAAAAATTGGGAAGTATTTACATGTATGATACATTGTAATAACTAATAAGAGGAAATTCTGTGTAACTTTATAGTCGTCAAGTAAAAGAACAAGATGGGGATTTTTCAAGCGAAAAGTCAAAAAAGAAGAACACGATAATTTCACAAAAATGTCATTCTTAGTTAAAATATTTTTAAAATAATTTTTTTGTTTTGAGTGATGATATTTTTAAGAGAATAATTTCAAGCCATAACCAAATATTTTAATACATACCACGAGCATTATTAAATGCTCGAATATGAAAGCTTAGTTGTAAAAACTTAGTCGTTAATCACATCCAATAGATGGCATATTATTTGACTACGAGCCAGCTAAAATTGTTTATTGTCGCAATCAGAAGACCCTTTACTGAAGACGTTGTTCTTAGCAGGCGAGGTAAATATTCATCAGAATTCGCCAAGCCCTGCATTTAACTATTTCCTAATCGTCCTTGAAGAATATAGTTGAATATGAAAAAGTATGTTACACTATTTGAAGACTAGAATATAGTTGCTGGTAATAGTTTGAGTAGTTTCTCGTAGGGTATTTTTTCGATGTTTTCTTATAGCAATGCAATTTATTTGTAAATGTTAGAACAAGATCTCTCATTAATCATCAAAAAAAATTTAAGGGCCTCTGAGTTGGAATTTCCTGCTGCGGTTTTCCTCATATTCGGTTGGAAAGTTCACCTTATACTGGGATAATTATTTAAAAGCCGAAGACTTAGCCTTGGAAATGCCACCAAGCCTTTTGTAAGTTTATTTCCCTCCCCTTTTATACACCTCTTCTATTCTTTTACTGCCTTTTACTGTCATGAAGAGTAATCGTGCGTCGGAAAAAGGGAATTACGACTGAAAAGCTCTTCTTGTCGGGTTCTGGCAACGAAAAAGTGTGCTTGAACCTACATTCAGTAAATTTCTTCCTTTAACACGTTAAATAGTCAGAAATATTTTGTGGGTCCTAGATACCGAAAAATTGGAAGACAGCAAACGTCTCTCCGTTCGTCTGTTATCGACGCTAGTGACGAAACCGTTCAGACGATTTTCTCTCACAATTGATTATCCACGGTCGCTTTGAAGGAACGCATGGTGCATGGAGTGTGAAACGGATATCTTGATTTTTTTTGGTACTTTACATGAAGCTTCAACGATATTTTCTTAGTGTGAGTCGATTTACTGATGGCTGATAAGGTCGCAACTGATAATTTAAAAAAAAATCAATGACTGATTTCGCCACAAACGATTTGTGTAATAACTGCGGACGGGGAATTAATGTTTTTCTATCGATATACTTCAAGCTTCAAAGACACGATTAGAATGCAAACTCAAGAGTAACGCTTAATCTAGAGAACTGTGTATAAATTAGTTATTTACAAAAATATTTCATATTTCATATTCCTTTCTGGCATAATATTACTGATAATAGTTAAAATAGATTTTATTGTTATAGAAAAAAGAAATTTAAGAATTATATGCGTATTATATTTAAATAATCATCAGAATGTAACCCATTACTCAGTCACAAATTGAATCCTCCACAGGAGCTAGAATACATTATTAAGTATAACAAGGAATACAATCGTAGTGATGGAGGTAAAAGTACAACGCGTAAGTTTATATTACATCGAAGGAAACGGCTTTATGGTGTATTTAGTTGATCCAGTTGCAACACATATTCACTAGAAGCTACAAAATATATCCTTTTCTAAAGAATGTATTATTTTCTGCGTAACTAAAAGTTTAAAGAGTTTGCAAAAGGATCAGTGATAACATACTTTACATGATGCGGAATACTATGAAATTTTTCCTGCAGAATATTTGTGGATTAATTTTTGGATGGTAAAAATGACTCCATTGTTTTTGATTATTATTTTTTGTTGGATGGTGTGAAGGACGTTTAAGAGAATGGTACAGGTCTCGTGTTCGTTGAAAACACTGTTTTTTCGAAAATTGCAAAAGTTCAGATTTTTTCGGAGTCTTTCTACATCTAAAATATTAAAGATAGATAATTTTCCCCTAATGAAATCTGTTCCTTAAAGATAGAATTTGAAATACGGTCATGTGCAATTTTTCAAAAAATTAAGCTTTTTTCACCTTATTTTCGCGTGAAAAGAAAGGCAAGAAAGTATTTGCTATTTTAGCATCACTAGCTTTTTTCTTTGAAATAATCAAAACCCTTATCACCGCATATTTACATGTACACAGGAGTTTCATCTGTTGAATGTCTATATTTACTACTATACTACAGCTATTTTAACGTTACTTAATTACGGGATCTTTAGGGCAACTTCACATAGAGTAGCGTTTGGCAGGCATCTGACGCAGTCAAAGAGATTTCATGAATCTGCTGAATAATGGTAATTGCGGAGTTGTAGAACAATCAGGGGCAAATGTCGTTTATGTGGTTTCATTATATGAAATTTTCCACCACAGGTTCATTGGAAAACGTTATCTTCGATCTTTCTATGCCCTAGAAATGTTTAACATTGAGGCAACTGTATAAAATACTACATTGTGCAGGGTGGACAACATGTGGTAAGAAGAGACGCTCCCAAGGAACAGAAATTATTTGTACAGATAAACGACGTACAGATTTGCGAGTACTCTCGGCTGTGCGGGTGACTCATGTCTGCGGACGCGGAGACCTCCGGCATCACTGAGCTACAGATTTGATTCGTTATTACTTCCTAAAAAATAATCACTTCCTCCCGCCCCTGTCGCTTCTAGCAAAAAGAGAGCTCAGGAAAACGCGCTCTTACGCATCTCTTTTGTTTACCAACTGTTGTCCATTTCTTCCGGCTGGGTTCGCCTCGTGGCCAGCAGCCAACGGTGCACAGTGCGCCTGTGGGATTCAGGAAATGCCGCCCGCGCGCCTCCAACCCCCACGGTTGCGCCCTCTGAAGGCGGCTGCAACGCAGAGGAGCTCCTTTCCCCTCCCCCACACCCTCCGCTCCAGCCGCTGCCGGCCGGCCGGGCTCTGGCTCGTTATTTATTTATTGCGGTGTCGCGCGCGACCGCAAAGGTGGCTGGGTGACCTTGGTTAGGTGCTTCACCCCGCGCTGCCGCCGCCGCCGCCGCCGCCTCTGCTGAACCGCCTTCCCCCGCACGCCTCCGCCCCGCCCCGCCCGGCCCAGCCCCGCCCCGCTCGGCGGGCGTCGCAGTGGCACCAGCAGGAGCAGCCGGATATCGCTGAGTGTCATCGCCTCTGGGGGTGCCCGCTGTGCGGCGCCCTCTCCACCCACCCCTTCCAAGCGCTCTTAGCATCTGCTTTTCTGCACGCTGCTCTCTAATCCGTCCTTCTCCTTTCCTTCTCCTGTTCTCGCATTTATTTCCTTTTTTAAATACTTATTTACACTTTCATGTTTTCATCTATATATTCCTTTTTTCGTGTTTCTGTTGTGCGTTTCTGTTTTTATTAGCTATTGACCTTTATCTCAATATCCCCTTGGGTATTCCATTTGACTCTGAGTTTATTTTCTACTACTGAAGTCTAATCGTGATTAATACACATACAAACCTAAGAACAGACTACTTACTCCTTTAGTTTGTAGTGAACCTCTGAACACTAGCATTTTCATTCACTATTCAGAGATCATTATATAGGATAATGAGAAAATAAACTAGTTTCTCCTCGATTATTGATTTTGTTTTTTCACATGTTTCTTAAAATCCCCAAATAAGGGGTTCAATACTTCTATATATTAATTTTGCCTTAAAATTACAGATTCTCTTTCTGTTTACTGTGTAGGATTTTTTAATTCATTTTTGCAGATCGTTCTCCAGACCATGCTTTCTCCATACTTTAGTATACACGCAGTCACACTAGTTATTTAGTACCGAGTTCAATGCCTCCTGCACTGTTAGAATACCCTTTTCATCTTTCCCCCTTTCCCTCACACTCCGCACAAGACTTTTGACAGCACTTCCGATGTCCTAGCTCGATAATATTTCATTACTTTTCATATCGCTGTCTGCGAAGATCACGCAATTCTGTTTAGCTTGATGGCTTAAAGTGATGTGCTGATACTCTTTCTTTAATGGTGGTTCCTTCAGTCCCAATCATAAATGAAACAAAAACTACTCGCGGATCCTGCAAACTCTTAATCTCATTGAAATTCGAGATTCTGATGTGAGGTATTTTTTCATGAAAGTTGTCTTTCGTATGTTTAGTATAGCTGATAGGGTGAGTTCACTATAACCTAATCATTTAGAATGTATTTGTAATATTTGTGGATCAGTGCCAGTGCCTTTAGGTTACTATAACAGTAAGTTTATTTTATTCGAGTTCAGTGTATCCAGAGTCCAGTATAGTAAAAGTCAAGTAAAAGACAAGTAAAAGTCGCCTTTAAATCCTATTTAAGGTGCCACATCGCAGAAATATTACGAAACAATTTTCTGGTTCTCTTTTTCTTCTTTTTTGATGTTTGTTTGGGACTACTCAATACTCTTCCCCTCCGAATGACTGAATGAGACTTATCTCGAATAAAACGTGAAATTTTTTAAATATTTTTTTATTTTATTTATTTTACGTCAAAAAACTGTTCAAACTGCGTATGACGTACTATGGGGAAAAGTGAATTGTGTGCACATTTTCAAAATTCTGTGATCCCTACACTGTCATATACTACTTAAATTAAAAAAAACTCCCATGTAATAAAATCTATTTTCAAGGATAACTAAGCAATAAATTTTGGCGCTTATCCATGTTGTCCTTCGGAATAATACTTCCTGCCGCGACAACATGGAAACGATAATTTGAATAATTGTATTTCCCACTGAATTCTAGAAGACGTGCACAGAAAATGAAATTACATTTATGTCCAGAAGCAAAACAAGGGGCCATCTCAGCATTTGCTCAATGGATCAGGGAAACTGGACGAAAAACCTGATCGAGATGGGGGTCATTGACCCGGAGGCTGTAGTGCAATACTTGTTACAGGTTGTTTATACACATTTATACAGTCCAAATGGTAAATAATGCATTATGTATCATTGTTAAAATTAATGTTTCTTTTCTTGTGATGCTCAGTATAGTCTCTAATTGTATAGAAACAGTTATGCAGCAGAAACGATTTCACTTGGGATTTAAACTTTTCTATTGAATTTAATCGTTTGATGTCATCTGGCAAAGTGTTGTAAAATAATGTCCACGAACTCCACGTGCAAAAATAATGTGCAAAATAATGTGCACTCCATTTGCAAAAATAATTAATACCCGATTAAAAATCATTACAGAAGTTAAATTACAAGAAGAACAATCGGGATTTCGGAAAGGACGCTCATGCAGTGACAACATTTTTAGTATCAAAAGGATTTTAGAAAAACGACGAGAAGTCAATATGGAGACCCATTTAGCCTTTATTGACTTCGAGAAAGCCTTCGACAGTGTGGATCGAGTCAAATTGTGGAATGTAATGAGTAAAAGTGGCTATCCTGAACACCTAATAAATACCATAAAAAGTTTATATATGGGCACAAAAATTATAATTAACACTGGTACGAAGAAAACTGAAGAAATTTTGACAAATGGAGGACTCAAACAAGGATGTAGTTTATCTCCAACGCTATTTAATATATATGTAGATGATCTTATTAAAAAATGGAAATGTATGGTGGGTCCTGGAATCCAGTTAAAGAAGAACAAACATCTAAATGTTATTCTTTATGCAGATGACATAACAATACTGCAAGAAAGTGAAGACGAATTACAAAAAGCCGTATACAAACTACATCTACTGGGAGGGCTCGAATATAATCTCCGGATATCAAAAAAGAAAACAAAGGTTATGGCCCATTATGGTAAACACCCCGTTCGCTCAAAAATAGTAATTGACGATACAGTAATCGAACAGATTTCTAATTTCAATTATCTTGGTTGCGAGATCAGTTATGACAGAGATAAAGACATAGAGAATAAGACCAATAAATTTCAATCACTATGTGGCATAATAAACCGAACACTTCAGAACAAAACAAGGAAAGACACCAAAATAAAATTTTATAAAACAATGGCTGCTCCAGTTCTCATGTATGGAAGTGAATCGTGGATAGCAAAAGAGAGAGATAAAAGTAAAATCCAAGCAGCGGAAATGAGATTTCTCAGGAAAGTTAAAGGCTGCATAAAACAAGATCACATAAGAAACGAAGATATCCGTAAAGAACTGGATATATATAATATAAATGAAAAGATAGAGGAATACAGAGAATCATGGAGACATCACATTGGAAGAATGGGTGAAGAAAGAATTCCACGCTTAGTGATGCAATACCGACCGAAGGGTAGGAGAGATGTCGGGAGGCCCAGAAAGAGATGGAGCTGAAGTGCAAGTGAAGACGGAACAGGCATTCATGCCTAATCCCTGAAAGGAAGAAGAAGAAGAAGAAGAAGAAGAACTCCACGTGCAATGGGCAAAGAGTCGGAAAGGTGCGTACATAATGTTCCATCATTCCAGTAAGGTATTTCAACTCTCTGAGATCGTTGTTTAATGTACGAACATAACCAATCTAGAGCAATACCACGGATTCCATATGAAAGTAATTTTGAAAGTAAAATGTCATGATCAATGACGTCAAAAGCTTTTGAGAGATCTAAAAATAATCCAATAGGTGCCTCGTTTTGATCCAATGATGAGGCGACATCTTTAAGAAAAGAAAATATAGCTGTTTCCGTTGATTTTGATTTTCTAAATCCATGTTGGCAATCTGAAAGCGCGTCGCGTTCAGGTATAAGTTGCTAGACTTTGAAGCAGATTGTTGTATCATCCAAATATAGGAATCATTTGCAATCGTGACATATTTTTATCGAATGAATGGATTAGTGATAGATATAAACCACAATTTTGAGTTTTTCAAGTTTATCTTTTCATGATTCTCTCTGAGTAATGCTCTTTCCATATCGCAGGATAACAACTATTTTGATCTTCAGTTGCTTGTGTTGACCAAACATTACGCGAGCTATCTCGACTCTCAAAATTGCATGAGTGTGCCTTATTGTTATCTCACGCCACAACCTTCAATTATTATACTTCTTCAAAATAAATTATTTGTTAAAAGAAATTCACGAAACAAGTTTTATTAGTGCTGACAGCAACCTGAATGTAGTGTATCTTGTCTCTGTTGAATTCGCAAAAGGATGAGGAGTCTAGTCATAAAAGAAGACTTTTGGAACTGTTTTCGCGTTCTGCTTATTTATAGATCTTGTTCTGCGCTGGTATGAAGCAGTAAGTTATTTATGGTTACTTACGTCGGAGCGCACATACTCACTAAAGGATGTTGTTACCTCAAGAATCTTCAAATATATTACATTATCTTATATCTACAAATATCTTACATTATTGCGTTTGGAGCTATATCTGCCATCGGGTTGTAAAAACCTATCTGTAAATATAATAAATATCTATCTTTTTTAAATTACGCCCTTCATTATTACCTACTTTAATGAAAGAAAAAAATTAAATATGTCATTAGAAGTACTATGTCAATATCTTTAATTTATAATCAACAAATTATTAAATAGGTAGACGTTACTATCAAGTATATATTTTCATACGATCTCAAAATGAGAGAGAAACTGTTATGAAAGTTTGAAAATATCATTTAATTTGAAAATTCAGGGACGGTAAAGTAATTTTTTAATCATCTGTTGAACAATCGGATATATAATAACCCTCAATGTGTTCAACGTTCCAAAAAGAAAATTGCTTGTGAAATTCAAGAACTTTTTTTCCATAGTTTTTTTTCCATAGTATATCACACGTTTATTTATGTGGTCTAACATTTCCATTTCTCAACACCTTTTGATTTCTACCCAACGATTTCTGGTCATATTTAGTAGTAATAGATGAGGTGTCCTCACACCTATAACCTTATTAATAAAAAAAGGAAAATAGCGTCGAAGAGCCCTGTTTATTTTCACATTTTTCGTGTTTTCATTCCTCTGACATAAATTATGGACACTTGCCGCTTCTGAAAGGCCACTAGTATTTCAGAAAATAGCATGCGAGTCATCTTAGTTGTCACATTTCTCTGCGTGCCTGGCGACTCTCGCGGCCGTTGCTACATTCATATTCAGACGGACTAACGTCCTTTAAGTTCCAGACACTAAAGCGGCAGGGGCGGTCGAAAGGCGGCCGTCCTTAAAGTCCCGAGGCGGAACACGTCAGCGGTAGCTACTTTTTGCGAGACAGCTTGACGCTTTTTAGGTTCATATTTTTTTATTTCTTCACTGATTATTGCTTGTGATGTTATTATTGGAGACTCAAGACTCGACAAATTATTGCACTTCATGTTTTCATTTGTTTTTTTTTCAGAGATGACTAGACGAAAATACAATGAAATGATATACTCAGAGCAAGGTCACTTTCCTTCAGAAATTGCCTTTGAGAAACATAATTGAATTTGGCTGTCACGAAGTAGATATTTGTAAACGATTCGTAAGGCGACATGTATTCGTACAACTAAGCTTTATCTTTTAACAAGTGGAGTACATTTTAAAGGAAGTCTTTCTGCACAGCAGACACGTAAATATAACATAAGAAGGAAAAATTCAATTACAAAAATATGAGAGAGTATTAAGATGACGTATTCAAGAACTCTGAAATAATAAATAATATGACGGAAGACTTTCAAGGGAATGTGCACACTTCATGAGATTCGCTTCTTTTTACTGCGAGAGTTAGCTTATTTCTTCCTTCTTCGCGTGGAATGATGAAGTTCGTGAAGAATTCAGTTTAGGTAGATACATTTATTTAGGTAGACACATTATATTTAACGTACTGATAGATAGTTTCATTGAAGGTATATAATGGCAAAATAGCTTAATATTCAATAACTTTATTCTGGGTTAGAAAGGGAGATTAAAATAGAGGAAGCTTAAAATATCAGTGATAATGTTCCAATTTCATTCCAAGCGCTTCCCATTTTCCAGTACTGTCTGGCACTCTTGAAGATATACTTAGTTTGACAAAACGTGTTTCTGTTTCAGTGCGACATCAATATTTCTCACAGTTTTCGAATACTTCTTGGTAACAGTTTCGCACAAGAGTTTTGTATTGATCCCACCATAAAATATATTTTATTATATTGAATAATAAATATATATTTATTTTGCGAGTAAAAGCCTCACGAAAGGTAAGCAATATTCTGTGTTGAAAGCATGGCATTATCATTGAAATTAAAAGGCCAACTTAGTTGGTGATATAACATTTTCTTTTTCCTGAAAGTTATGTTTTCCCCAAGATATCCCTTTAGATATCTTTTGGTTATGGTTATTAATTATTTTATCGATCAGCGTTAAATTTATGAGGACGTGGGATACAGAGGTAAGCGCGCGCTATGCAATTAACATCTCTCCGTCAAGTAAAATTACTATAATTGATACTGTAGAAATTTTGAAGTGAAGGAAATATTCATATTTGCCAACAAAGTACTGCATTTTTTTAACCTTTTCGGTTAAGGGTTGATATCAAATTTCATAACATTTTTGGAAATGAGTACCTCAAATGAATTCTTCCATTCTTTCTAATAGTTACTCAATTTACATTTGAAACACGAAAACCATTTACACATTTCTTTATTTTAAATACACTAAAGTAATAAATTCCCTTGGGGACAAACACAAATATTTTAAAATGCAGTTTGCCTCGTTTATTTATTTCTTGATATTTTGTTCTTCAATTTCGTCCAGCCTAGCTGCTTCTTGTGAAGACCAGTCCGTTATCTATCGCAGTGGGTCCCATGATATGCCTCCTTCACAAAAATATTTCTTCACGCTAATGTTGTACTTATTTAACTGCCCGTAGAATTACTAACTTTATTGTGTTATTAGAATCGTTTACAAAAAGTACCTTCGTAAGTAAGTAAATTGTAAATTACAGCAATGGGTCCGTGAAATTCTGATGTTTTCGTCCGCGACTTATTTCATGTCCAATCAGCTACCTGTGACCACTGAATAGCGTTTTTCTTCGTTTCATCGTATCCCTAAATCAACGTATTTCGGTTTAACCAACATATATAGGCACAGAGGACCAAAATTAATCACAAAATTTTGACAAAAGAGAGGAGAACAGGTGTAGATAGTTTTCATTGTTTAATAGAACTATAAGGTATTGGGACAATTTGCAAGAGTATTCGTCGCAATGTCCGTAGTTGTGGAAACATGTTATAATAAGTTGCTTAATCTATTAATACTAAACATAAGAAAACTACTCATAGAAAGTTAAAACGTAAGTAATTTAAAGTATCGTGCTGTTCAGGAGAAGGTAAGATGAGTTGAAACATTGGACAGGGAAGTGCAGTGCAGTGCAACGGATCAGTGATGTGTATCGGCGTGTGGTGTAATGATGTCATGTGTAATATGAGTTCATGAATATTCATATCAGTTAAGTTTATTGTAATAATAATTATTAATATTATTATTGTTGTTATCATGTCGACATTCGTTTATTTCTTCTCTATCTTTAACTGACACCGAGTTATCAATTGCAGATAAATATATGTTTCCTATTCTCATACCTTCTCCCATCTTTAATATATCTACATTCTATTGTTGAGATAATTAAGTCAATACTTATTTACTATTAATTCTTATAAATCTTTGTTTCCATCCTTTGTTTCCGTGTATATTTTATTTATTTTAAAAATAAGTTCACCACATAGTCCTAATTCAATATATTCTTCAATCTTACAAAATAAATTTTGTAAATTTATTTCTTTATACAGTAAACTAATGTACTTAAGAGTTAGTGGTTCCACGACCTTTTGGAAGAACATGCATTTCTTAAGATATCGATTATAAAAGAGGATATAGGTTTAATGTGTTTGCAGGAATGTCGGTCTCCAAGATTCTAAGACGAGTATTGACATCAGCGATGGTGACGCCATCGCCATCGATGGCAGTGGTGTCGGTGTCCTTGTGAGGTCGGTTCGTGTCCCCCGAGGCGACTAACCAATGGCTCGTTCGTTGTCTCGATGCACCTCTTGAGGACTTCCCCATTTCAGCCTCTCGTCTGCGCGATGTCCTGTTCATAACGCCATAACGACCGCCTTGCTCATTTACCCACTGGACGGGGTCCAAGGGGCGACAGGAGACTAGCGCTGCATGTAAGAACCTTTTGGCTGTGCGGTGAGAAAGAAAACCGGACGAAATTGGTCTGCTGACGGCAGTGACGAGACGAGGCTATGTTGGTCGACGTAGAATCGAATCGAACGAACCGGTCCTGATTCGGAGGTATCCGGCGGGTTGGGGTCGCGTTGGGGTGCGGGGTAATGAGGCACAAAGAGAAACTAAAGAGACTAGGAAACCCTGGGTGGAATGGGCAAAGGAGAAAACAGTATGGAGTATTTCTTGATTCTGGGAAGTCATTTCATTGTTCGGTAAGGGTAGTACATGTTATATCCTAGAAGTTTCTAGTGCTTCGTCTCCATTGGATCAGCAAAGACCTTCACTTCGGCTTACGAGGTTTTCCCCGTTATGTATCTCTCCCAGCGGCTAACCACCCCAGCCGGAGTAAGCTCTAGACTGTTTATTAGTCTTCCAACATGTGATAATGTAGTGCAAGTATCAGTGTATGTGTATAATGGAGAAGAAGAAACAAGGAGGAAGGAAAAGATCGTGCGCGGTCCGTGGCCAGTTTGTTGACTTACTGCTCCGTTTTTGCCTAGTGTTGATAGGAAAATCTGCGGAAAACTACGTATCAGATTAACTGGCCGCTGGAATTTTCCTTCCGACCGTGGATGAATTTAAACATGACTATTTATGGTGCGAGGTGGCGCGGAGCAGCGTTGTGGTGTAAGGAGAGGGCGACGTGGCGTGAAGCGAGGCACCTTTGGTGGGTTGGTGTGGCTCGAGAAGGCGTTCGCGTGCCAAGCGATGTGTTTTGCTATGGCTTCCACTCTGAGCGTGTGCACGACGAGGCACTTATTGGCTGCTTGTACATGGCTCATGTCTGCGATGTTAATATCGTGCTGGCGCCTGCTCAGTAAATACAAGCCATGCTTCCCGCAGCGGGAAGGAGTTTTGCACGAAAGTTCCAGCTCCTCACTTTGAGAGTCTATTAAGAATACATAAGTACTGTTTTTGCTTGAAGGAAGACTGTACAATGTCATGAATTTCGTGTTTTGAAAAACTGTCTTAGTTTGAAGTAGTCTATTTAGTTGATGAATCATATTAATAAGTTAGTAGTTACTGGCATATTCTTAATGTCATGTAGAACTCTGTAATAATACAATAGAAAATTGTTTCATTTATACGAAAATGTTCTTGAATGTGCATCTAATTTAATAGGTGCCATCAAAGAAATTAATTAATTTTCTTTCATATACAGAAGATGACAGATCGAGTGTACCCTTATTTATATCTTAAAGATTATGATACGAATAGGTATTGTGCCCCGTTTCAGCATGTGCAGCACGATTTTCGTCAGATAAGCCGCCCACAGTAACTTAATTTGTCGCCTTTCGATGTCGCTTGTCCTGCGACCACGCACACACCCCGATTAGTCTACCCCAGACACGCCCATTTTTGCTGCCTCGACGCCCCGCCAATTTTAGTCATCCTCGTTTACCACGCCATTTACTGTTTGCTTTGACGTAATGTCTTTCAATGAAAATAAATCGTTCCTTCTCTTGATTTCGTATTATTTTTTCCTTTTTACAAAATAGATTTGTATTTGTCTATTTTTGAGGAACAATCGTAGACATCGTAAGATGTCTGAGGAACAATCGTAGGATCCGTAAGAAATAATCATAAGCCACATTAATGTGATTTTCAGTTGGTGTGGACGCAAGTAAATAAATGGAGAGCGAAGAAAATCAACGAGGTATTATCCTACAATCTGAAATGGAATGAAGTTGGCTATATACTCATATAACTATTATATACGTATAATACGAATCGTAAAATATACCTTAAATTTTATAATACTGAAAAGAGCATCATCGAATGTTGAACTGGAGTAAATTAGGAATGTGACCGAAAAATCTGACTCATTCATATACTACACTTTCCATCATATTCTTGGGGTTGGTATGTTATATATTTTTCTTAATTTCCACGTTTCATGATTTTGTGTTAATTCATTGGTTTTTAATTAATTTTCATAATTTATTCAATTTGTGTGTTGTTCTGACGGTGCTTTTGCTATATATTGGTCATATCTAATCTTGAATAAAGTGTTATATTCTACTTATAACGTTACATTATTAATTGTGTTACTTTTCATACACAGTTAAGAGCGCTATTTTCTGTTTATATGCCTCATTTTTTTCTCGTGCAAAAAATACGCTTCTTTGAAAGCAATTTTTTGTGACTTAAGTCTATCATTTCCTTTCTAAAAATTTTCATATTAGTCTCAGTCTGTTCTTCCTTCTTCGAGTAATTGGATTCGTCTTCGTCAGGTTTCTTATCACTTTTATTCCTCTTTTAGAAAAAACTACCATCCTGATGTTATTCACTCTCCGTTACTTCCCTTCCCCACACACCAGGTTGTCCATTCAACTGCCTTCTCAACTGACATCACGCTACATCATCTTTTGGTTTCTTGAGTTATGAAGCATCGCCTTTCCGTGTACGCTAGGTCGCATGAAAGGCACCGTTGCGTCGTTTGCGCACGTGATTGCTTGCCGTTTCGCACGGCCACACCGGCATCAAATATGCCCCTCGCGAAACTTTTTGCACGTGGAACCGAACGATAAATATATTCCTAACATTCAGGAATTCTAGGAATAATACATGCACATGAAACACGAATACGTCGTAATTCGTAATATTGTGACGTTGACCCTCCCTCAATATTTTGATAAAACAAACGTGATGTAAGTAATGTAATTCTTAAATTAGGTAGAATTGAAAGAAAAACGAACATGTCATGAACGGCATTGGTCCGTCAGTGATCCATAAATGAAAATTGTTATTTCCCAGGTAGTTTGACTTTAATTTACATCTTCTTAGTAAATTTAAAAAAACTTCTGTGCAAATGTTGTATGATAACTTCTCGCATGTACAAAAGTTTCAACTTTTTCAAATTTCTTTGCAATTTCTTCCAGAATTTCTTTTTTTGTTGGTTTTGTGTACATTATCACATTTCCTTGATTTCTTAACCATATTGTTAAGTTTGAACCTTGAAGTTAGGAACGTAAATTCTGAAAAGAGGACATTAGAAAAAAAGCCTTCTTCTAATGTCTAATGTCTTCAATGTGACAACTTTGAACTCAAACGTGATAACTTCACACTATTGGCCAAGAATAGAAAAATGTATATTGAACAACTGTGACTTAATGGAATAATTCGCTTATGCATTATTAGTAGCTAATATTTTACTATATAATAGAGTGATTCTGCCTCTTTCATAAAATTTCAATCTTCATGAGGTCTTCGACCATTTACTGGCAAAAACATTAATTCAATTTGAAGATTATTGCTTATTTCATTGTATGCTTCACCCCAAAAATTCCACATGGGTATATAATAAAATAGCCAACCCTAGTGGCGCAGAAGCTTTGGCACGCAAATATGCGTAGCCTAAAACTGCGGATTCTGGACTTGATAAGGCAGGGCTATTTTCACGGAGTTTCCAATCAAATGATGTTTTCATGTGATTCGAATGTGGTTGGCTTCTTACAGAAATAACATGTTCCCCGTACTAATTAACATCCCATTATTAATTATTCATAATCATTCATACCTCGAGTTCACCCATCCCTCTTTCATACAGAGGAAGTAAGATGGGAGGAAGACCTCCATTGTCATCTACAGCCCAGAAAAAAGATGGGCAGAGTTGTACTTAGTAATATGTAATAATAACAACAACAAAAGCCGAACCGGGTAGCCATGATCGCTGAGGTAGTAGTGCCCTGACGGTCTCGAACGGAAGCATCGCGGGTTCGAGTCCCGCCTCGAGCATGATTGTGTTTGTGTATGTGACTGTATGTTTGTGATAGTCCATTCCATCCTTACTCATTATCATGTCACCTCATCCCTCTGGGCCAACAACCCTGGGAGTAAACACGGATTCAGCATGAAAATGCTGCTCCCCCCATGACAGTCACCTGCACCTACCCTCAATAAATACGACTGAGCCCCGCACGTTCACGTGGTCCCGAGATGGTCAATTCGCCACAAAAATAATAACAAGAAACAAATTTCCTTTTGTTCCAATAATTTTTCTTTCATAATTTCTCAAATCTTCCCCCTTTCAATGCAATACGTTCTTTGCCATTGTTGAAACACGTCCCGCTCCACCTTTTCCTCATACCGCAATAATCGTTCTCCGATGTTCGCCGTGTCGATCTCCTTCCCCCAGCATCCCATCGCCGCCCTCCCACTCGCGTGCCCGCGCGGTCGCCGCGCCTTCCCGTCCGACCCCGTGGCCCCTTCGCGGGTGGGCAGGGCGTTCACACCTCCACTTGCCCACCACGCTCATTACGGGCCGCGCCGCGCAGCACTGTGAGGGGGAAAAAACAGCCCGGCCGCCCCGCGCGCACGAACGCCCCACCAGGAAGGGCCCCGGGCGCCGCGTCGCTGAGGTCTAATTGCCCCCGCGTCGCACGCCGCCTTTGGACGCCGCGCCGCACACCACAATGCCTCCTCCCGCGCAGAATGGCCTTTGGAAGTCGGTAACTTACCGATGATTGCGCGATAGGTGCTTTTCAATGACTTCGCAACGTAATGGATAGGGTTAGGGTTCATTTCATGAATGGTAATGGACTTGAAAACATCAAGAATAGTAAACAAAACGATTCAGTATTCACATGTCATAATCTTATCACCTTTGTGACAATTCAAGTATGACGAGAATAGAATTTTCTTAGTGATTGATATTCTGCCTGTGTCAACGTTCCTGTGTACTTCGCGACTTCTGAATTTCTGTTTACAATTCATCAGAAAGTTGTTCCTAAGCATTGGACTTCCCGACCGAGAATCGGAAGTAAGTCTCGCGGACGCCTTCCATTTGTCAAGATTGTCAATACAAATATCTCACACTGGGTCATACTCCAAAGAATCTGGATAGAACATTGGTCCTTTCCGTAGCTTAGTGCTCAAAGCTGCCAGGAATAAATGATACCCGTCTTCGATTTCCGGATGGGGTGACTAATGTTTAGACCTTTTTACAAAAAAATATTAGAATAAATTAAAATTAACAAAATTGGTTTTTGAAAAATGAACTTTTTTTCGAGTTGGACCCTTGTATTTGTTCCTTATTATGTTTTAAGAGTAATAATAAAGGCTGAATTTTAGTACTCTCTAACGGAATTGTAGCAAACCTGAATAAATGAGGAGCAGTAATCGTAGATTAGTAATCCGAAAATTCTGAAACATAAATTAATTTTAAAGAGTGACTCCAATAAATGTTATTACAAACTTAGTTAAACAAAATTACAATCTTTTTGTTAATAGACTTGGTAAAGCGAAAAAGAGGTAATGTTACGCAGTTCAGATACCCGCAGGATTCTTTGTCACGGTACAGTTCATGGACGTTCCGATACCCCACATTTTCATATATATATATATATATATATATATATATATATATATATATATATATATATATATATATATATATATATACATATCGTATTGCGTTTGTTTTCATCTTCAATGTAGAACTACATAAAAGTCAATTATAAATTGCTGGGAAATTTATTTTTCTTGAATTTACTTTTATTGAAATGCTATGTGAAATAGTGTTGAATCGCGCATGTAAAAGAAAAAAAAACAGCATCTTCGAGTGTGTAACTCCGGTTTGCTGATTGCTTCAGAGGTCTCCTATAGTGACCTGTGCCATTCGTCTAGTACAGTGTACGAGCAGGCGGGCCGCGTCCTTCCACCCGCAAGTACGATGAATCGCTCGAATCTAAGAAGACCGGCTAAGGTGCCTTAGGGCATCAATTGATGTCATAGCAATGCCTCGACACTAGCTAGATTCCTAGGTCAAGTTCAACCGCTGTCTGGAGGAGAATTCTAACGCTTCATTTATCAATGCCAGACGAAGGCCGGAGTGGTACCGGAACTAATGGGCCACGGACCGCGCGCGATATTTCCTTTCTCTTCTTTGTCCCCTCTTCACCCGTTACTTGCTTTCTTCGCCCTTTACTTCAGCCTTTAGTATAGTGCCACTGAACGGGAGGTCCTAGGTTCCGACGATGGTAGGCTTTTCGACAGTAACTAGATTGTTAGGTCGAGTTATGTCGCTGTCTGGAGGAGAATTCTAATGGCCGGTTGCTGGAATCGGTAGTTTTCCGTGGTTTCTCCGAAGGCGAATTCTAGAGAAGTACCCTACCAAACGGGCCACAGACCGCGCGCGATCTCTCCTTCCCCATCCTTGTCCTATCCTCACCCCTTACTTACACACACACACTTACTTACACAACACTACCATGTGGGGAGTCCAGTCTGGAGCTTAGAGCTTGTGCCCTGCTGTTGGGAGATA
The DNA here is from genome assembly GCA_011170035.1 of Teleogryllus occipitalis. Lineage (NCBI taxonomy): Eukaryota > Metazoa > Arthropoda > Insecta > Orthoptera > Gryllidae > Teleogryllus > Teleogryllus occipitalis. Next base: position 47,019 of record BLKR01001370.1, read on the forward strand.
CGTTGTTAGGGCTAAACCCCGTATCTCGTCATCTAAGAATGGAAGATCAGCGGCTCCTCCCTCGATAAAAAAGCTTACACTACATCAGGTACCGAATACCGAAATAATAGCGGCAAAGGTATTTATACCGGTATACAAATACCTTTACCTCTATTATACCTTTATTCAAAATACCTTTAAAAATACCGGTATAAGACGTCAAATACCGGTATTTTTAGAGGTAATTTACCTTTATCCGACGCCTATACCGGTAAAATACCTCTATTTAAAGGTATTATACCGGTATTCTCTCATCAAAATACCGGTATTTTCATATGAAAATACCGGTATTTCAGTAGAATCATACAGGTATTTGGGGGAAATTCATTGTGATTTTTTTCCGCTGAGATGGCTCAGAGGAAACAAACTCTGCCGTCTAAATAGACGGCAGAGTTTCTGACCGGGAGGTCGTAGGGTTCGAGTCTCGAGGGTGGCGGATTTTCGACACATATTCTAGCTAGGTCGAGTTCTGCCGTTGACGGGGAAGTCGAGTTCTGTCGTCAGACGGAGGGACCAGCCAACGGTCTTTCGCAGACATCAACACGAGCTCGTTCGCTGACCTTGGACCTCACGTCCGGGCGCAGAGCTTGGCGACACGTCATAGAGTGTTGAAAATTTATCGAATTTCTCCGTATAAATCTTGTCCTTTCTAGTAGCGATAAAAAATGGAGAAACGTGTCTTCTTATCCATAAATGAGTCTTCCCACGCATCCCAAACTTCCTTCTTGCACGATTGTTTATATCACTAAATACGATAATTTGCTTAAATTTGATCGCATCTCTAACATTCCCGAAAATAATTTTTTCAGTTGGCCCAGTTTCCTTATTCTGCACCATAATTAATAATTATAATTATATATATATTAATTAATTATATATAATTATTAATTATAACTAAAACAATATTAAAAATTGACATTGAATGCTAATAGACATTAACTATTCTTACGCGAGGAAACAGAAGCGTTATGTTTAATTCAAAATTAATGATTGAAGCATGTTTAATTTACATCCATGTATTATTTAAGAAATTTCATTAAGAAAAATATTAATAGTACTATATAATATTAATTAATTTTAATAAATATTTTAAAATATTAATACTAATTAAATTTTAAATGTTTGCATTAAATTTGTGTAAATTAATTTATTATTTTGTTTGTTAATTTATTTAAATTAAATGTTAATTTTAATTAAAAAGTAAAAATGTGATTTAATTGTGAAATGTGATTTAATTGTGAATTTTAATTGTGAAATGAACTAAAAGGAAATCATTTTTTAACAATAACAAAACTGGGCCTGAAAGTCTGAGCGTTCGTGATTATCTCAAAGTGCCAACGCTTCCTCAGTTCGCCGAAGGAGGGGTCGGGTAGGGAAGAAACGGTCCTACGCCTACGGCCGGCGCATACGTTGACAGCCTCTCCATGTGCGAAATACAAAGACAGGCTTAGGTCATCTCTCAGGTCAGATGGGAGATAGCTCGATGAAGCACACTAAGAAAATGTTCTCTTCAATGGAATCAATAATTATTATTTCATATTTCAACTTTTCCGAAGTTTAAATTAAGGGAGGTTTTCAACGTATGCAAAACGTAAACGCCCGAACACAAAACATTTACAATAATAAAGTTGTTATATATATATATATATATATATATATATATATATATATATATATATATATATATATACAAAATAATAATTTAAACAATAAATAACAATTATGAAATGATATTTGATTAATAAACATTTTGTGAGATATTATTAACTAAAGTAACCTATTTTTTCAATATGTATGGATGGTAAGCTATATTTCTTCATTGAAAATACCGGTATAATACCGGTATAACCTTTATGGACGTCCATACCGGTATAGACGTCCTATAGAGGTATTTTACCGGTATAAAAGAATAAAGGTATTTGAAAAAGGTATGGAAAAATACCGGTATTATACCGGTATTTTTTACCGGTATTCAATACCCTTTCGGTCCCTGCACTACATTAACGCAAATAATGATATTAGCAGTTTTCACGCCATGAAACACTAATCAATCAATGGGAAGTTTAGCCACAGAAACGCTATTAACGTTCGTATCAGGGCATTGCGATTATGTGTCTCGCGGGTTGCCTATATTGCTTATTTGGCAAGCGCCTCATATCGACGCCGTCTAACCCGTGTTCCGCGACTAGATAAATGCGCACTGCACCTCCAGTTGAAATATGTCAAAGAATAGAGTTTAGGAAAAATGAAACTCTCTTACGACCAATATATACTCTCGACAAATGACATTCGCCAATAATTTTTTGTAAGGAAACTCATAAATAGTAATAATTTTTTTCGGAATATTATCGTTACACAGACGTTTTGTAGAACGGTTTTGTTACATAGAATTAGCGCAATAAAATATAACAAAAATGATTATAATGATATTAGCAGTTTTCACGCCATGAAACACTAATCAATCAATGGGAAGTTTAGCCACAGAAACGCTATTAACGTTCGTATCAGGGCATTGCGATTATGTGTCTCGCGGGTTGCCTATATTGCTTATTTGGCAAGCGCCTCATATCGACGCCGTCTAACCCGTGTTCCGCGACTAGATAAATGCGCACTGCACCTCCAGTTGAAATATGTCAAAGAATAGAGTTTAGGAAAAATGAAACTCTCTTACGACCAATATATACTCTCGACAAATGACATTCGCCAATAATTTTTTGTAAGGAAACTCATAAATAGTAATAATTTTTTTCGGAATATTATCGTTACACAGACGTTTTGTAGAACGGTTTTGTTACATAGAATTAGCGCAATAAAATATAACAAAAATGATTATTAACATCCGGTGTTCATTAAAGATTTTACCAAGAACTTTGAAAACAATGGGTTAAATGATGGCGGATGAATTCTTCTACTTCAAGAAAAGGCATTTCGTATTTATATTAATTTTTCTTCCACGAACGTGGTTTTATTGAAAACTTTGAACAACATATGATTAATATAAAATATAACGGACGTGGTGGTTATTAACCTCGGATAACGTCTCAGTTTACAAACTTCAATAATGTCAATTATTTACTCTTTGTCGACCTCACTACGTTAACGCATTGTGCTAATGTGCTAATTAACTTTAAGCTCTTTAGAATGTTAAGATTTAATTTCCTTAACAAATAATAATCTTGGAATGGATGTATAAGTCTTAAATGATGAAGGTACTATTGTGGGGAAGTTATACAATACATTACGTGAAGTAATTCAACTGTGAAATTACAGAAATTAAGTAATTTTATATTTATTGTATTTGAATATCAAAATTGTATCTGTTTCAAAAATTGATGTTGAGGTCACACTAATATATAACGCATTTTAGTCAATATCAATAGTTACAACAAATAGACATTTCAGGACTACCGCTTCGTGTAGATCTAAAGAACAAAATGCAGCTCGCTTTCATTTATTGTTCCGGTTTTTAGAGCCGGTTGTAATGACCATAGTTCGGTACAGGCATTTTTAGTGTGTAAACGTGTGTAAACATTACTTTTATCATAATAACGTATTAAGGATGTGTTACCGTACGTTCATTCAAATCTTTCATAGGAAGTTTCCTTAAAGTCTTAAACGAAGCCCATCATATTCTTAATTGATCTGGCCTTAATACTCACTAGAAATGTCAAAAACCTCTTCACTAATACTTTTACTTAATAGGATTTTCAATTGATGCATTGATTAATTGTTTTTGTAACTTTTAAATTCAGAATCGTTATTGGAAACGTTGAAAACTACTTTCACCATAATTTAGTATTTTGTTCTATTCAGTTTTAGCACTTGTTTGAATTTAGCACGTTTATGCCATTTTTACTTCTGATTCGTTATCAAACGCCTAAAACGAATAATTTGCTTGTCAAATTCAGAAACGCTATTTATGGTCTACTCTTAGGCACTGCTTTATTGTTAGCCACTAAGATCGAATTGACTTCTGATTTGCGTTCTTGGGATATTCCTCAGCTCTCCAGTAAAATGAAGTGTAAACAAAACTGGATTTCACAGAACTTTTTTTTTAGCTTCTCTTAAGGCAATGACTCATATTTCCAGACCACGTTGACTACATGTTTCAATTTCTTTACCGACGAAATATTTTATTAAAAAATAACATATTTTTTCTGAAATTATAATTTTTAAAATTACCTACGCATTTAGACCAAATACGGAAATAAATTTGAAACCAGTCATTTTGAATCTTTTATTTTTATCTATTTATCTATTTAGAAAGTTATTATTCTTAACACATGACATCTGCTTATTGACGCGAGCAATGAACATTGAATGTTGTTGATTACAGTACTACTTAACCAGATCACGTGGCTAATGAATCAACACTTACGGTAAATCGTGTCTTAATCCCTATCTGAAGGAATGGGAGAAGAAGAATAGTAATGCATGAACGTAGCGTAGCACATAAATTGTCATTAAAAAAGGTAATTAAAATATTTCTTTACTTTTTATTTTTACAGCAGCCAAGCATTTTTCATCAATCAGTGACATTGTCATCACATTGAGAGTTATTTTTACTAAAATTTATAATAAGAATGATTCTTACGTCTTATTACCTAGGTGTACATAATTCAAAACACTGTACCAGTTAATTATTCAAAACTTCAATACCGAAGGAAAATTGGCGAAATTGCAATTTCATATACAATTTTGGAATTCAACTCTGTTGACTTTAACGTCAATATCAACGAAGTTATTGGATATTTGCCTACTATCTCGGAAATATTTTGTTGAACACATTTACGGTAATTTTACCGTTCGCCGATGAGGAAATTTGATATATTTCTTGCTAAAATGTTAGCAGTGTTGGGGCTTTAAAGTATTAGCTAATGAAGGTATATTTTCCATATCTTGTTTATAGTTATCATGAGTATTGCATAATTTATTGACAATAAGCAAACTTCATCGAATAGATAACATAGTGACATTCTTTCTTTGGTCATGATAAATACGGTTTTCAAGTACGTTTGAACTAAAGAAGTTTGTGTTAATATTGTTCTGACAGGTGACAAGTTGAGCGTTTGCCAAAAAGTATCATTAATCAGCTCATTGTCACCAAAATCTTACAGGATGCTTTGGTCAAACCGTTGTTCTCAGAGCGTACAGCAGTGTCCTGCTCAATTTTCTCCTTGTAGATCAACTAAGTCGGATTCGAGTGTAGATGTTGGGTCCAGTGCCCTGTGGCGCTGCTATTAAGTCCTCTCTAATTGGCGTTGCGTGCCTTTGTGTTTTACAATCGTCACTTGCGGAAGACGTTAGTGCCAAGAGCATTGCTCGCTCGTACTCGCGTCTCTGTACTGTTTCCTTTCTTGGCCACTTGCTAAATAGTTGGGATCAGGGAACTGCAGCTTTTATGATTACTATAGCATCAAATTGAAGAAGAAGCAAATTTATGGTACCTTTTAGTAGCAAGCTGTTTTTCTGGTTTTTGCAGAGTTGGGCAACCTGTTTATCTTCCTACGAAGTCTAAACGTCGTCCACCCATAGAGGCCTGGCACACGTGAAAATGACTTTTCGCGGAAATGCCACAAGCCCACGCCATCGCCGCAGAGTGCGCACGCAGTGTGGTTGACGAGAGGTAAACGACGCTCATTAATCTAGAATCATCAGCATCATAGGCCCTATCAGTTGCTGAGAAACACGTCCTTGCAAAGTGAGTGCTCTTTAAGTGTAGTATATTTTTCTTTTTTCCTTTTTATTTGAACTTTGTTCATTTATACTTAATTTGGCTTGCTACTATTACTTATCAAACCACATATATATATATATATATAATATATATCATAAAACATACAAACATGATAGTTATTATTGAGGTAGTTATTATTGAAAACCAAGTAGTCCTCTTCAAATGTACGTTCTTAAGACAAATACATTTGTTAGGTAAATTGTATTTTTGCTGCTTCCGTATTGATGTTGTGAAAAAAAGAAAAGTAACGCACGTTAGATTATGTACCACACGAGTATATATTAACATTTCAGCATGTAGTGCAGATAATCTCATCAAAAAAGAAATGATGAAATGAACGTTATGTGAAATTTTTACGAAATTTGTACTGGTTGCAGAACTTCGTTGATTTTATTTATAGAAAACGGTAATTTTTCTTACTATACAATTTGTCAATGCATCATTGAGGATTAGGCAGGTACTGTTACAGCATTGCTAGAGGAGTCAGCACCTAGTTGGAGTATTGTAAAGGTTATATTTTTAGTCTACCCGGCTCCATGTCATCCCGCACTTCGCGCAGAGGAACATATAAACTTAGGTACTGAAGAGAAGAGATATTTAGCGTGAAATCATTTATTGAATATGACTGAATATCAGAAAAACATCACCAGTCAACTGATGAAATTGCTGAATCAAAAATTGACCAATCACCATTCTACCAATTACTTTGTCTTCCGGCCGGTGACCTCACAATCCCTCCAACTGCACTGTGCCATAAATGACCATAAATATTGCCTTGTGTGAAGTCCACTAAAGAACTTACGATGGCGTGTTGCAGTGCGATAAAACACGTTAGGAGTATTCAGCTAGACGTGAATGAATGTCTCTCTAGATCGCCACCAGTTCTTCAGACCGACAATCCTTAAGACACGACACGATTCTGTGACTTACACGGTCGTTTTCCATTGTCAACTTAAAGCGACGCCGCTTTTTCCAACCGGAGGAACGCCACGGTTCCTTAACGCATTCACTCGTTTCTGAGATCAATTCAGAGCGAACTTTACGGCGATTTGGGAGATTTCACGGTCGGAGAAGCGCGTTGCTCTGGGGGACACGTGGGAACTGTGCTCGCCACGCGCACCTGACGAACAAAAACAAAGCTCTGCGGGAAATTCGTAAACCGCAAGTCGACGTGACTCAGTCGTTTCTGGCGCTGGCTTCAAACAGTGATTCAGAATGGAATCTAAAAGAAAAAAATCACTGTAATGTTAGTTACTATAACAATTTCGAACTTAGTGGGTTAAAAATGAAACATCTATTTACTTTGAGGTAAGAGGGCATACATTTCTTCAAAAAATATTATTTCTGATGCTTGTTAGTTTCTTGGTGATGCCCTTGCGCACCGAATTAAGTGAGGATTTTAGAGGCTTCAAGAACTTGGGTTTCGACCTTATGAGAAACCAAACAACACGAGAGTGAAAATAAATAGCTAAAAAATCTTGATTATCTTATTTTAGTGGAGCATGAAGAGAACATAATTTAGGAATCCAAGAAAAAACGATATTGGAGAATGATTTTCAATCAATTCTGTTGCAAGACATTAATGAAATAATTCCTACGTGATTGAAATATTAATTTAATTTACAAAAACTATCAACCTAACTCATAAGTGACTAATTTGTTATTGGCAAAGACAAAAAATTGATCTCACTGCAGCAACAGAATCGTTGCAAATCAGAGTGCATCGGTTTCAGTCTGCTTTGTAATATGGAAAACAAGCTGTTTAAGGGTTGATTTTCATTTTCATCCCATCTTTTACGGTGTCAACGAATTTTAATCATATGAAGAAATCCTTATAAAATATTTTCATTTCAACAATATTTCTTCAAAACGCTTTTTAAAAGCAAAAATGAAGCAAAACCATTGATGACCTAATAGTATGAGCTAATATAATATTAGTTAGAAATTAGAGGATATAAAGTACTGTTTGTCGGATGAAAATCACGCTCGTTTCAGAATCAGCTGGAAATTGAATTCTTTGTGAACTTTATTTATTTTTGGGTGACTTTTATTTGTGATTTATTTATTTGTTCATTATTTTTATTTTTACTTTCTCGCCCTTACGAAGGTACTTTGTAAGAGGAGAGTTGTGCATTCGTGTGCCGGAAAACGCCGAATTTGCGGCAGAAAAACTTATTTTCGGGCCGTGGTTACTAAGAAAAAGATAAATCTAGTTACAAAATATAGAAAAAAAATCCTCTAACACGTGCAACCAGAACCAACTTTTTGTGAGTAATTGATACCAAAAAGTAACAAAAAATCCGACAAAAGTCTGTCCATCCATCTGTCCATCTGTCCATCCATCCGTCCGTCTGTCCGTCCATCTGTCCGCCTGTCCGTGAATAACGCGTGCACCTAAACCGTTCAGCCAATTTTCTCCAAAATTAATATTCTCTGATCGATTTGAACGAACTTGAGGCTTTGGGAGTGTAAAAATGGTATTTTGATTTTGTTGGTTATTTACATGAAACATTTTAAGGGTCTCCTTGAGTGGGATCTATACGGCGCTTCTGCGGCGTAATGGTAGTGACAGCGAGTTAACTTACAGAATCTGAATTCGGGTCTCGGAGGGGGAAAACCCTTTTCGCTGGATGAAAACACTATTGCAGGTTTACATAGAATAATATAGCGGAGCAGTTAGAAATAATGTTAGAAAGTATGTGCTTTTTTAGCACCTAGTTTATTTCTTTAATTTTTGTTAATTATTTGGTTGAATTTTTGGTTATTGTTGTGGTTATATTGTAGATTTATTTATTTATTTTTGTTTTTAATAATTAAATTAGTTCAGAGAAAATACATTGTTACTCAGTAACATGGTCACAATTTGGATAGCTGTACGTCTGCGGAACATATTGTCCGATCGTAAGTGCATCCAACAAGGTGACGGGCAAGGTGAAAATTATATTTTATGATTTTTTTTTACTTTTTCTTGTGCTCAGGGCTGTGATGCCTCTCCTCTGCCCTCTTTGGAGCCATTGTCCACTGTGGCTGCTCGCGCGTGTGTCGGGTGAGTCACGAGCGCGTCGGGCGCGGGCGGGGCGCCGGCCACACCTTATGCTTATTCCGAGGACTGTAAATGGCCGCGGCCCGCGACGCTGCGCGAGAGCGGCTTATCCTTTAATTTCGGCTCCCCTTAACCAACCATTTATCGCGCTGATTCATTGCGCGGTAGATGGCGATAACACAGGTGTGTAAAATGGTGTTCGAGTCGGTCGGTAAATAACCTGCATGAAGGTGACCGAAGAATTATAATTAGTCATGAGAAGCGAAACAAAAAGAGCGAAACGAAGCTCTCAATAATTAATTTGTCGCGTTTTGCAGCTTACAAAAAAAGTCTGATGGTTTATTTTCAGATCGTGTATTAATAGATGGAAGTAGCCACTTTTTGCCTCCCGATGATGCTCTACGGTTTATTAAGGAGAGTAGCGAACACTTGTTTAACAAAGAATACGCAATTCGCTACATTTGACATGTGGCGCGGTTAATACACGGAAAGGAATTTATAATGCGATATACTTTGGAAGTTCCTGTTTGGGAGAACAATAGGCTCGTATATCTGTTTCTAGATGAGAGAAGCAATCTTCATTCAAAGGTCTTACTTACAAAAGTGATACAAAGTGCGAGGAAAATTTTATGACCGTGAACAAAGTTTTGAATACCTGCATGAATCAGGTTTCCGGGAGGATAGCAACACGGTAATATGTTGCCGGCAAATTAAAGTTTTTCTTATCTTGAGGGTTTAACGAAAGATATACGATATATTCAGTGGATCTTATAACTCGTTTCGCATGTTTAAGGAACGAATTATCATGAAATATGATATATCTGGCATTTTTTATATTTTATTTAAATTTGTAGGATGTATTTGGTATGTGATGTGTTAATTTTCACACATTACTTCTTGACTTGTGCAAATGAGTAAAGAACTTGGTTTAAAACTCATCTTATTTCCATATTTTATGGTTCTCGTCTTTTTTATTAACTAGTTTATCTCCAAAATGTTTTAAAGAATAACAATATTTTAAGAAAAGATTTTTCATCTACAAGTTTCTATTGATTTGAACGCTCCTTGCTAAAAATTGTAACTAATCAAACTTAACAAAGGCTACTTTTGAAACGCAAATATCATTCCCTTTTCGGTCATTCAACATAAAATCTGGAAGATTCTCAACCCGGCCATTTTAAATTTTCGTGAAAATTCCTAAGCTAAAGCTCCTGTTGAGAGAGGGAAAAATCTTAAATTTTACTTTTTTATTTAGAAATTGAGTATTGACTTAGATTTTAACATCAATGACCAATTTTGCGCCTGTATTTAGCTAAGTTTTTGTTTTCAATTGACGTATATCTGTCTTCTTGAAAATTATTAATAGTACATTTTCAATTCGTAGTAAACATAGGACTTTTTCTATTTGATGATACATAATACGTAGAATTTAGAATGTTTTTAACAATAATTAAAATTCAAATAAAAATATTTTTGTTTGATACATTTTAAACATTGTTACATAAAATAATTGCCAAGTTACAAACAGAAACACCCAGAGAATCAATATCGAAACGTTCTCATATGTATGGGGATGAATCCCGCGTAAGACATGAGTGTTTTCACCATGTTATTGTGGAATGGTAGCCAATCTCATACCAATATGTATCCCACCTGATAATCTCATTTATAATCATTAAACCATCATCAAGCACCACTCAAGATCACCCTGTCATTCTACGTACAGTAAAAAGCAAGAATAAACCGCCACTGTATTCATCTAACCGGGAAGGGGACGACAACGTACGAAATTCGATTAACACCTTGGCTCAGAAAATAAATAAATTCTATTATTTTATAGCATCGTTTGTTAGTTTATAATCCATATACGTAAAGTAAAATAGAGAGGAAGGAAATCTGGAGCCCAAGATAACGATGGCAGACAATACTTTCCTCAAACGTAGTCTTTTTACTGGCTTTTGACGTTTAATAAAAAGCCTGACTGCGGTGGCTCATGGCATCAACTGAAGTCACTGTAATGCCTCAATAGAAGGGTTCGAGTCTCGACGGAGGCAGGATATTCGACACTAGCTGCCTAGCTAGGTCGAAATCAGCCGCTGTCTGAAGGAGAATTATAGTCGCAGGTTGCTTTAAGTAGTTTCTCCGATCAACGCTAACGTAAACACCATCGCAAATACCAGAGCAGTACCCGAACAAATGAGCCTCGACACCGCGCGCCATCTTTCCTTCATTTTCCTTTTCACGAATTTACTCCTTACTTATACACTCTTACACTTATCAACTCTACACTACCACTTAGGCTCTGTTGAGAGCTTAGAGCTTGTCTCGGCTGGGGCAGTGCCCCACTGGTGGAAGATACCTGAATGCGTAAAACCATGCAAATTGACGTGTTGGTTGGTGTTGGATCTCACCATCCTACGGCGGAAGAACATCGCCACATTCCGTGATAAAACATTCACCAAACTTACGGGACTAATAATCATAGCAGTTGACACGCTCTGAAACGTGAAACAAATAATCAATCATAAATAAATGAGAAGAAAAATCTCTCTGAGAATGATCCTTTTTCTCCGGATGTGACGAAGCACCACACCTATCAACGTGAGTTCCTCTCGGTGGCGGATGCAGACGGGGAGCGACTGCACCTGTGCGGCGGGGAGGAGGAAATCACGCGCGGCAACCGGTCTCGCCCCCAGCGGGTGGGGAATTCCTTCCATTCTACGATCGCACGATCTCGAATACCCGATCACTTGGGGCGCCTCCCGCCCTCTTGCCAGGTGCCGTCGCCGCAGACACCCATCCTGCCTCTAATGCCTCTTCCATTCTACGTTGCTTTCAGATTCAGTTCGCTCGGTGGTGCTCAATGAAGCAAACAGAGATTTGACTTGGCAACGCGGATTAATCAATCAGTTAAAATGGCTACGACTTTGATTGATAATAATGTGTTGGGTAACTGATGAATCCCTTTGTTTAATTGATTTTACTTCAGATATCAAGTAAAATGTGCAAATAATGATATATGCGTTTTGATAATTCGTTTTCGGTTGAATAATATTGATTAATAACAATCGTCTTGTGATAAACTTAGGTTCAAAACAACACATAAACATGTTTGGAATACGGGTTGTTCATTATAAAAAAGGGGTTCAAGTTGTAATTGTCTGTTACTCCATTCGATGTAGTACTTCTATACTTGATATTGACAAGTATTCTGCATGAATAGTATTGAGAGTAATAGCAGGTGTATCTGCCACTTAAAAATTATGTTGCTGGTTTGAGCACAAACTCTGTTTACTTGCATCATAAAAATAACCAATTTCATATACCTTTTCAGCCTGTTAGAGACAAAATGAAAATGGAAATAATTTAATGCACATAATATTGCCGCCGTACTGCTGCCGAGACATTGGCAAGTTTTATTCTACAGTATCCGTTCTTCCATTCTCCTATATTCTGCTCATACTATGGAATTTTGTTATTTTTTACATAGGACTAGAGTAATCTTTCGAAATAAAAACGATGATTCGCAACCGGGTTCTGCCTTTTGGACAGATTTCCTTTTTCATTTATTTTGTAAATTGCGTTTTGCAATCTGGTCATGTTAAAACGTACACTCCAATACATATGTGGAAGAGAGGAAGAAGAGCTAAGGGGAAGAGTGCCCTTTGTTTTCTGCTTAGTACAATAGAAACAAGGGGCTCGCTCGTGGCACATAGCGAAGTCGCTTGTCTTTCACCACGGAGGTCCGGGTTCAATTCCCGTCGAATCTTATGTAAAATTAGTTTCAACAAAACGAGTTTGGCCGCTTCACAAGGGCTAGTCCAACCCCTGTGAAGTGTCCCAAACCCTACCCCTTTTCTAATTCCTTCCCAATTCTGGCCGCTGGGTAGTGACACAGGGGCGCTTGAAGTAAGAGGCGCGTACGCGGAAATGCTACCTGGCGGTCCTCTTTGACAACTGACTACACGAGACAAGATGAGACATAAAAATACAGCGTCCTCTGGAATACAGAAGGACAGATATTAATGGAGTATTACTCCTCGCTCAACGCTCGACCAGGGGCGAAGAGACGCGTTGCGTCGATAAATAGGATTAAGGGCGCAACGAAATTTTAAAAACAACAACAACAAAAAACAAGAAAACAACAACAGATCTGCGAATAATACAACCTACACCTCATACATGCCTCATGGTATCCCAGACGTTTTCTGGTTCAATCCATGTCTTTGATGTAACGACTAATTGGTTCGCTTCTCAAGCGGAGTATGGAGAAGGCAGTTAGAAATCTTGTAGTACCATAAACGACCATAATGCGATTCAGAGAAAAATAAAACGTGTTTTTTGTTTAGTAATTCCTTTTCGCAATCAGATGAAACGTTAACTAACTTCTGTCACAGTTGAAAAATGGAGTCGTTATTTTATCGTTGTAACTTGGTTAGATTGTTTCTAGTTGTGTAGTTGATCGAGTGTCTGTTACATCACTTTAGAATAAGTGTAGAGTACTCCCTACAATCTGAAGATCTTTTTCTCGCAATACATCCTCTTTTAGGACAATATTATACACTTTTGTATCGGTTATTGACAAAAAATACCAACCACGAATTTGATTTTCTACTGAATTGTTACTATTTGATTTTTAAATTTGTTATTCGTTTTGATGTAACATTTTTCTTGATGACAAAGAAATAAAAATAAAAACAGTTAATGATTAAATTTTAATTTTTGTGATCGTGTTAAAGAAATATCACAGTTATTAGTATGAAGAGAATTGACAATGGAATTAGTTGCATCTCTTTATTTTCATATACCGGATATGGCACGAAAATGGTCAGGTATTTGAAAAAATGATATTTGCTTTATCTTGAAACATTGTGAAATATATCCACTTGAAAAAAAGGTGAAAAACTATCGTTGCCAAATTGTTTAACTGATATCAAGAACGATTTTTTATTCTAATGCATCTTAATTCAGATGATTGAATTCTAATGAAAAGAATAAAACATAATTAAGTGCGGGTTTCCTTTACTTAATAATTATGATCCTATCTTGAATATCTATTTCGAACTCATTTTAATTTCAAATGAAACTAATTTATAGTACAATAATAGTGGTACGTTTCAAACGATAAAAAGCAAACAAAATTCTGTCTCGAAAGTTATTTTTCCAAAAATATATGCAGTAGATATAATTTGTATAAGAGTATAAACAATTCATTATCTTAAGAGAGATTGAAATGCATCTTTCCTTACATAATTCATCATCTCCGATGTTATCTCATTGTCTGTGATACATTTGTTGCCTTACATGACTTCTACACAAGCATTATTTCACTTTTTCATTTGAAGGGTCAGCCTCCTCATTTGTTCTATTATTTTTATATCTGGAGGAATCAGAGTACTTAAATGAATAATTTTGTAACTAACATTTCTACAGTTTATGTTGTACGTATATGCGGATCAAAATAGCTAATACTAAAATGAAAAAATTTGAAATGATAACTCTCAAGCACATCTTGCATTATGGAAACTTGATCATAAAAAACAATAACATATGTGAAAGTTATAACTTGAAAATATCCACTCAGGAAACCAAAGTAATGGCGGTTAGAGGCAAACATCCTTTATGAAGTAACATAATAATAAATAATAAATTATAGAACAAGTTAGCCATTTTAGATATTTAGGATGTCATATTACTTTTAAATTCAATAAAGATATTTCAATAAAAACCCAAAAATTTCAAAACATCTTTGGTACAATAATAAAATACATGAGAAAGAAAACAAGAAAGGAAACACAACTTAAATTTTATAAAACAATGGCTATCACCATATTTATTTATGGATGCGAGACATGGACCATGAAAAAGAAAGATTTTACCAGAATTCAGACATCAGAGATGAGGTTCTTGTGACAAGTAAAAGGCTGCACTTTATTAGACAAAACAAAGAGTGAGGTAATCACAGAAGAATTAGAAGTACTCCCATTAATAAATAAAGTAGAAGATTACAGGACCCGATGGTCGCAACATCAACACAGAATGAATAGTGACTGCATCCCAAAACAAATGTATCACTACAGACCTCATGGTAAAAGGGATGTCGGCCGTCCACGATTGAGATGGCATGCTGAAGACGGAACAGGAGTCTCTCCTAAACCCTGAAGAGATGATGATGATGATGATGATGATGATGATGATCATCATCATCATCATCATCAATCCTCCCATAGTAGAAGTGAGTGCTGACAATGTTAGAGTGACGTGCTTTCCTCCAATGAGACGAACATGTTGGCAGAGAAAATAGGCCAACGTCTTGACGACCATCGACACTTGCCTGCCATTGGAAAAGCCAGCCGACTCATTGAGGCTTGAAGGCCTTCGGGAGCATATCGCTACCTCGCCATCGGATAAGCGCCGCGGAGCAGCTGCGAGGCGGAGGGTCGCCGCTCGACACCCGGGAGGGCGGCGTGCCACGTGGGGTGGGGTGGGATGGGGTGGGGTGGGGTGGGGTGGCGTTGGGAAGGCGGGCGCCTTGGGCGGCGAGCAACGTCCGCGCCAAGGTCACGGGCGCGAACGCGGGGAGCGACCGCCCAACCGCCCGCCCGCTCACCCGTTCGCCCGCCGCCGCCGCCGCCGCCGCCAATCCATTCGCCGCGCCCCGCGCACCCGCGACAGCCTGCGGGGCGAAGGGCGGGCCGACAACGGCCCCGGCGGAGGTGGTGGTGGTGGCGGGGGGCAGAGCAGGGGTTGCGGGGGGAAATAACCCGAGAAAAACAGCTTACATACTTAACTTTGATGCAATCTTAAACCTGAAAAAAAGACTTTTCAATAAAATATAAATGTAATATATATATATATATATATATATATATATATATATATATATATATATATATATATAATTTTTTCTTATATAAAACATACAATTTTACTTCTATTATATGCACATTTTATTGAACATTTCTTTAGTTTTAAGTTTGCCTTAAGTTATGTTATTTGTGTTATGGACTCATCACTTATTTAATCAAAACTTTTGCTGATTTTTCAAAGCAAAATGTTTTAAAAATCGGGAAATTACGAACCTTGATTCTTATACAAACAGAACAATTAGAACAAACATAATAATATTTTTCACTTACCAAAAAACCTGTATGTCAATATGGCTCCAGTCTCTCTGACCGGGAGATTCTAGGGTTTGAATCCCGACGGTGGCTAGGTGGAATTCAGTTGCTGTCTGGAGGAGCGTCCGGCTGCTCTGATCGGTAGTTTTCTACGGTTTCTACGATCAATACCATGCGAATTCTGGAGCAGATGCGTAAAAAACGGGCCACGAACCTCCCCGATCATTCCTTCGCATTACTTGTTCTATTCTCATCCCTTACTTACACACAATTACACTTACGTACATGTACTACTCTACCAAACATTCCGGGAGACCAATCGGGAACATTAGAGCTTGTCCCAACTGAGGCGGTGCCCCGCTGGTGGGAGATACCTGGTTGGGGATATTCCTACAAGCCGACAGGTAGGTGTCGGATCTCATCATCCATCGGGAGAAGATCACCGCCACCTCTCAAAAAATCCATCAAGTACATTTACGGGACTAATGACATTAGCACTGCACGCGCCCGGAATCACTAATCAATCATTGAAATTAATCAATCAACCCAATGTGGCACGGCTGTATTCTGTATTGAATAGTTATGGGAAAATATCCGGCAACTACAAGCGAATGATAATTACTAACTTTTTCGTAGTGTTTAATTTGATGCTATTATAAGAGATTTCGTACCTCGCGCAATATTTATTTAAAGAATTCTCCTATAATTATTATATCATAAATTATGGTGATAAGTAGAATGAAAATTCCATTAATGACAAAATATAAACGTTCCTTAAATTTGAAAGATTGAAAAAAAGCCGTTTCGTTGCAAGAAGAAAATGTTTACCTCTTGTAATAAAATATGTGATTTGCCCCAGATACCAACACTGATAATGCAACTACTTTTTTCAGCAATTCCCCATCATCTGAGACACGTCTTGTAGGTACTGACGTGAAGGAAATAATGTTCTCATTACCAATACCTTTTGTTCCTATTATAATAAAACAGGCAATCAAGACGAACAGCTTCATAAATCAGAGCAATAGCCCAGGAGACAAATGACGGGGGCTTGGCCACTAACATCTGCAATGACTTGAGCACAGCAGAGCAATGGAAAAAGAAAGAACATGAGAATAAAATAAAACTAGTAGTACGACATCAGCACATAATTTCTGTTATTATTTCTAAATTTGTAATTTTCAAAAATTTAGAGAATTCAACGAAAATACCGACCGTCCCATTCTTTTAAGCGTCCCTTCTAACCGTGGAAAAAATTAAAGAAAAAATTTGGAGTGTTTTTTGAGAAACGTTTTTTATAAATAGCTTTAATTCCATACTCAAATTACGCGAAAACTTTTCTTTACTAGAAATCTAAGAAAAACTGTTCATGAACTTTTCTTAAAGAGCTGATTTATTGGAACAGACTTCATCTAAGTCAAAATTCTCTACATTTAATTTTGTATTTTCGAAATATAAATTTTTGGCAACTTTCGAAAATACAGAGTTTGCCAACAATCGTATTAGCACCATATTTTTTACAGTCCCTTAATGCATACGAGAAGCCAATTTAAAGAAAAAATTGGTGTCATTTTAGAGAAAAAAATTGTTTTTAAAAAAAAAATCTACATTTTGCCCAAAATGACATGAAAACTACTCGTTTTCGAAATATTGTACTTGACTTTATTTCATAAAGTTTAAAGTAAAGTCTTTAAAGAACAGATTTTATTAAGGGAAAACATATCTACATTCAATATTATACAAATAATTGTAGGAAGACAAATTGCACTTTTGCAATTTTTGAAAAATATGGAATTTTAACGAACATAAGATCTGCACCATTCTCTTTAGCGTTCTGGACACTATCCGAGAACAAAGTTTAAACGAAAGAAATGTAGCCATTTTGAAAATATTTCAAAATGTATATGAGGATTCATGTAAAGTGGCCTCGAAAATCAAACTATCCGTTTCAAACTTCGAAAGCCTTGAGTTCGTTTAGATCAATTGGGGAATATCAATTTTGGAGAAAGTCGAAAGAACAGTTTAGGTGCTAGCGTTGACAAAAAACGAAGACAGACAGACGTTTTGCCTTCAATCGATTTGTCGGTATCATTGACCCACGAAACATGGATTCTGGCTACACTACGTGTTAGAGAAAGTAATTTACTTGAGACTGGCTAAATTTTCTTTACCGAGGCCCGGTAATAAGAGTTTTTCTCCCATAAATTCGCCGTTTCCCGGCCCACGATTATATAACTTTCTCTTCGTACGAAGTAAGAAAATAAAAAATGTACCCCCACTATGCGTAATAGGCAATAATTTCAAGGGAGTTTAAGTACCAATAAACTTACCGCAAGTTTGAACATTCTATAACTCAAATTGGTTCTTCTTTTGATAACTAATTTGAAAATGTCTCGTCTAATAGTAATTTACTTTGTTTGAGGAGAAATTAATATAACGCATAATTAGAAAAGAGTAAATGAAAATAGAAGTAAACTGAGAAGTTAAAGGAAAGTTGTTGTGGAAAAGTAACTGGACAATATTTTCGAAGAAATGATAATGCAAGCATGCTGCAACCATTAACTGAGAGACACATTAAGTTTACGCTGTTTAAGTATAAAATTTTGTGTATTAATTTTATGAAAATTAAAAAATAAAAACAGATCCCCCTGACGTGAGACTGAGACTCATTAACTGAAGCTGGCATTAGTTGAAGTAAAGAATCAAGTGAAGTGATTTGCTACGATCAAGTATTATCGTGGGAAACGTTTTTAAATAACGAGCGTGATACAATATACATCCAACATTTTGAATACAATCGAAGTAACATGCCTACAAGAAAAAATGCTGCAAGAATTAATTTATTGCATAACACGACATATAGTTTGGCATATACGAAGAAATGGATGTCGAAGTATTGTTGCGGGTTTTTGCATTTATTCCATTCAAAGAGACGGTAATGTAAATACCAAAATCAAAAAGACAAAAATAACAGCTGTAAGTTCGCCTGTTGTACCAGGTGTCAAAGTGAAGGAGATTTTTTGCAGGGCAGAGATGCCACTATTGGCGGCAGTGGGTGAGCGCGGAGTGGCGGAAAAACAGAACTTGAAGATAAAGGTGAAATACTTCTGAAACCTATTGAAATACTTTTAAACATCAATGGAATTTTTTAAAACTGGCACCTCCACGTGGACATCTTTAACTTATTCCATGTCACAAAACTTGTTTGGTTCCTCCTTTATTGTCGAATATACAAATGCCTGATCTAATATTTTATTTTCAACAATACACATAACGGAGTAACCTAGAATGGACTAAATAATACAAATTTCTTATTTTAGAAATACTCGTAAATGAATGTTGTCTTTCCGCGCGAATGAAGTCATTGTTTAATTAAAAAACTCCAGAATGAAAATGAGAAATTTCTCACACTAATTAAGTTACTTTCATATCTCTTAAGATCAGGCTACCTGTTCCGTATTGTCCCACTCACTTCCCAGCTGTTAAATACCGATCCCTAAAAAACATTTTATTTCACGTTTTCTCAATTGTTCGGTCCCCTAATGAGAGAATTAAAATATGACTTTAAAAATATGGTAGAAAGAGATTTCATGATATTTTATTCAACATTTCATTGAAAAATTAGGAGCAGTTCTTGATAATATGTTTGACTGATTCTGAAAATGCACAATTTTGAGCTAATTTTCACAGAAAACTTGAAATTTCTAGAACCTTCATAAGAAATATAAACCACTTGAGAAATTATTTATATAAAACGCCCTTAATGTAAATGTTAACGACTTGAGGGATGTATGGAAAAACTTACTATTTTATAGTTTTTGAGAAGTCAAAAGAGTACATCAAAATGCCGTGTATGTCATGATACCAAGTGCATTTATCTCTAAACGTACAAAAAATTTTAAGAAGAAAATTGAACCGGTTTTTGAGAAAATTATGTTTATATAAAACTGCAATTATTACATGCAAATCCGCAAAAACTACTCGTTTTCAAAAAAGTGTACATAATTTCATTTAAAGATCAACTTTTGAAGAACAAATTTCATTCATAAGAAAAATCTGTCTTTAGTATTGTAGTTATAGGAAGACGTCGAAAAAATTTAAGTTTTGCAATTAAAAAATTTAAGCGAATTTAATGAAAATCATATTTTTATCATTTTTATATTCCTACTTTACTCTAACCACTAAGACAAATTTATCCAAAAATTTGCTGCCCTTTTTGAGAAAAAGATCAAAATGTGTTTCAGGTTTCATGTAGAGTACCCTCCAAAATTAAAAAAACTGATATGAAATTCAAGAGTCCACATTCTCAGCAACAAGAATTTACAATATGAATTTTCCTTCCGAAAAATCGTTCTTTTTGTCGCAGCATTTCATAACTTTCTGTAAAAATAACCTTGTTAAGGAAAACTGACCATATTAAGGAAAGCTTGCCAGCTCCATTCCTACATCTAAAGGGAATGGTGCTGAAGTTTTCCCACCTTTTTATTATTCATTGTATGCAAATATACAAAAAAAGCAGACACATGTCGTATATCTTCATAAATCCGCGCAGTCGCGCGAGGTGCAAAAGGCGATGAGTGGCGGGGCACGGGCATCCGTGTTGGGAGAGGGCGCGGGCGGACGGGCGGGAGAGCGGGAGGGCGGGGTGGGCGACGCGGCGGCGCTTTGGGCGACGTGGTGGGCGGCGCAGTGCGTTTCACGGTTGTTCCGCCGCGACCCTGCTCTCCGCGCCTCGCCGCTCCGCTCCAAGCCTGCGCCTGAGCCGGACAACATGAAACCGGACCGCTCCGCTCCGCTTTGGTCAGCTTCATTACCTCCGGCGGGGCGTGGCGGCGCGTGGAGGGGAAGAGAGGGCAGGGAGGTGCTGGGAGGGGCGGGGTGGGGAGGGGCGGGGAGGGGGAGGGAGGGGGAGGGAGGGGACGGGGGCAGGGAGGGGAGGGCGGGGGTGCGGGGAGAGGGGTGCGGGGAAGGGCAGAGAGGGGAGGGAATTGGGGAGGAGTGAGGCGGGGGCGGAAAGTGGTGGAGCGGGGCTGAACGGGGTGGAGCGGGGCGGGTCGAGGTGAGACGAGGTAGGGCGGGGTTCGCCGCGGCGGAGCGAGACGGGACGGGGCGGGGAAGAGCTAAGGGCGGGGATGGATAGGATGGGGTCGGAGGGCGGTGGGACGGTTGGGCGGAGGTACGGGGCGGGGCGGGACGGGATGTGGCGTGCCGGCCGCCCGGCGTCGGAGTAGACGTTTGAGGCCCTCGCTTAGTCCAGGCTGCTGGAGTGGGATCCTTATCTCGGAAACGCGAGCAGATTTTGATCACGTCATTACTGTGGATTTACTCAGCGATTAACTGAACTGGCGTGTAATGCGAGGCCTGGGTAGTAAACAAGAGAGAGAAGCTGAAAGAATTGTAGCATTATTAATTAGTTTAGGCGTACCGTAATTAATTATTTGGAAGAAGATAAATTGAATGCGATGTTTGAGAGAACCGCATATAGGGTGCGCGTGGTATGAAAATGTGTGCGAGGAGCAGGCGGTGATTCATGATGCTAATTCATTTTATTTTGTTATTAATTTTTATTTTAGAAGAATATGTTTTTGATATGATTTTTGTAAGCAAGTTCTTTCTTGATAGCACAAATTGAAGCAAGTGTAAACTATTCGATATTAAGTATATGAATTTATGAACCCGCTTCTAGTTCCTTTGGTTATATTACTCTAAATTGGAGAGAAAGGAAAAGCTTGGATCATTTGCGGATGTATGCATTCTAAAAAGTTTATAATAATATTTCTGCAAAAAGGTGTTTCAATGATCATCATCCTTCAATCAACCTATTACGAATCTGATATTACAATGAATATTTTTTAAATGGGCTACAACTGATGCACTTGCTTTTCTAAAAAAATTGACAGTTAGTAACTATGTTCTTAAACATAAAATTTTGTAGTAAACTTCTTCTCTTCTTTTGTAATTAGTTGACTATATTTAATAACAGAAAAATATGATGAATTGAAGAAATATTACAGTGAATTAGGGAAATATCGAATTCTTCTAATAGAGAATAATAAGGAAGTGCGGCGAGAGGCATCTAGTCGCGAGATTCTGCGCGTGACAGGCATTCGAGAACTTTGGTGTTCGAGTGGCGCATGTGAATTTCATACTTCGCTGCTGGCGCGGTGACGTTTTTCATTACAGTCACGTTCGCACTCCCTCGTGAGAGGTTTTTCGGCCTGTGAGCCGCAGCTGTATTAGCTCATCTGAGGCCTGCGACGAGATGGGATTGTTTTCGTGACTCTTTGCTGTGCACAGGAATATTATGAAATCTTCCTCGTTGAATTTCAACGAAGCATTCTCAAGTGAATAATGTAATGAAACGGCTAAAAAGACGTCCGAGTTGATGTTTATATTCCAACCCAACAGATGAGTTGCAAGAACGGAGATGAAAAGAGAAAGACAAAATGTTTTCTCTTCAGAATTATACTAATGCATGGTAAGTAGAGGAATATTGCATTTTCAATTATGAATGAAAAACGAGAAATTAAATCTTTGCATTAAATTTGAGTTTCATTAGTTGAAACGTTTTTTGTTAAAAGTACAAAACAAATACATCAAAGTACTGTGATGAGTCATCACTGGGATAATTAAATATTGTAAAAATAATGTGTATAAAAATGTAGACGACACCAACAATGAGGAATCTGAAGAAATCATATGGCAATGCAATAAATAATAAGAAAGTTAGGGCAGTGTGCTGTAAGTAATCAAAAGTGTGAATGGAAGTATTAATGTAAGAGTACAAAGGTTTTCAAGGGTTTTTATCATTTGTGGTTCACATTTTGATAAGTAAATGTATTATATTCCTGTGTTTTATTCAAGCTGAAAAGAAAGCAGATTAAAACGTTTGTTTATTGAAAAATGAGTATTATTATTATTATTATTATTATTATTATTATTATTATTATTATTATTATTTCGTACTGGTAAGACAAATCTCCGAATTCAAATGAGTAGTAATTTGAATATTAATTACGTAAATTTCTGCAATTGCGTAGGGACGGTCTGTCGACCCATGAAATAAATTTTTTCTCACGACGCATGTATTCTCGGCGAACTGATCGGGTATTATTGGTTGAAACAAATACATGAATAGAAATTAGGTGTCAACTGTTAAAGTAAATACTCAGTAATATAAGGTAGTTCCGCCATATTGGCATGCCGACGTAAAGCTAAATAATACTCTAAGGAGCCGTAGAATTAGTATTATAGACATTATTCCGCAGTTGGTCGAAATAACTCATTAAATTAATACAGTTACTGTTCGCCTTATATATATATATATATATATATATATATATATATATATATATATATATATATATATATATATATAGAGAGAGAGAGAGAGAGAGAGAGAGAGACAGAGAGAGAGAGAGACAGAGAGAGAGAGACAGAGAGAGAGAGAGAGAGAGACAGAGAGAGAGAGAGAGAGGGGAGCTTGCCATCCAGTGGAGAAAGATCACCGCCACCTCCCGTGATAAAAACATACACTATCCTTACGGGACTAATTAACTTAGCAGTTGACGCGCCTGGAATTACTAATCAATTGCAATCACATTCATTCTTAGTCCAAAAGTTTGCATACGCTTCGTTGGTCACTGGCAATTATTGCCTTACTTCTTTTAGTTTTCAGAGTTAATTTCAGTGATCTCATTATTGCAGTTATTTTCTGTAACATTAATGCATTATTTTAAGTAAAATACTCTACTTCTTGTTAGAAAGACACATAAGATTAGAAATTATGAAAATGATGTATTATCGAAAAGTAATGCTAATTTGCAATTTATTTGATACCGATTTGATACATTACGATTTAATGAATGAATTGTGACAATTTGCTATCAATTTATATCATATTGATTATTTCTGAGAATGATTACTTTATTATATGTTTTTTTTCTTGCTGTGTCTCATTTTTAATCTCAAAATTTCCTCATTAATACCAATCATTAATCAGAATTACTACAATTTTCAACGTAAAATACTAACCTCAAGGTAAAGCGAGGTAGAAATATATCTGTATTACAATTTAAAAAACACAAACAATAATTAAGTTCTAATTTGATGTCAGAAACAATAGTTCCAGTTACTCAGTTTCATTAAATTTCATAGTATCTCGTTAACATAAATTAGTTATTTTAAATCATATTTGGCGTCAAAAAGAAACTTCTGGATTACACCCATCTTTCTCCCGCTTCACAAGTAAGCATTTTCAGTCGTAGTGCGGTACTTACACCCAAGGCCTTCCATTAAATAAGCCATCCCAACGATTTTTAAAAATTCGACACAAATGTTTCTTTTTAGACACGCAACGAAGATCGCGTATTGTTACCATTACCATTATCTTCGTGGCGTTTCACAAGTGAGCCTTTTGGTTTGGGCGCGCGGAGCTCCATTATCCTCTCGGTCGTGAGTTGTAATTTGGCGGCCCACTCGCCGCCGTGGGGCGCTGGAATGCGAATGGATGCGGCGCCTCCGTCGGAGCCCTTGTGGGAGCCACAAAGGCTGACGACTTGTGCTGCTCGCTTTGGCGTGTCCCGTCTGACGAGCGGACAACGAACTCGCACCCCCTTGTCTTGGGCGCGACCCCACCCCGGGCCTCGCGAGCGCGAACGCGGAGCTGTGTCCCGTTGCAACCGACTGACTTGTTCAGGGGTCGGCAAACGTTTTGTAAAGGACCAAATTGTAGTCTCGATATATATTTCAACAGAAGAACATAAACATTTCAGATTGTTTGCGTGGAAACCTCTTTAAAAAGGGCAAAACAGGTTTTCCCGTGTCCATTTAAAATTTGCCGAATTGTTTCAATAAAACATATAAATAATGATAATAATTTATGAAACTGGATCAGAAAATGAGTACATTAATTTTAAATTTTTAATCTTCGACATTATCAGCTAGGCTTTATTTCTTTTACTATTGTGTACTTTCTTATTTGTTTTTGTAAGCGTGTTTGTAAAAAATCAAAATACAACACAAAACAAGCACGATTGCTTTCTAATTCTTAAAGTACAGGATAATGACATTGAAAATATTTTCGAAATGTATAAGATAACTAATACATTTGGAAATTGAGTTTATTGGGTATTTTAACATTTTTAATAAATAAGTGAAAAAGTCTCTAAAATAAAATGGGATGATTCGATGACCAAAAACTCATTCTAACGGAGAAAGAGTCTTTGGCGTACAATTTAAATATTTGCGGACGAGATGACAATAGGAATTTTGATATGAGTATGCTAAATAACTTTTGGACGAGTTGCATTCGTTCTGGCCAACGTAAAAGTAAATATTCTTAGAATCATTCTAAATATGCGAGATGGCTGCCATTTGAAAACCTTAGATTCAAACAGGTGGCAAAATCGAGGCGGGGCAGGCCCGATGTGTCCCGCGATGCGTACTTTGTGGACCCCTGTGCTAATCGATACACATCGTCGCCGCAGCGCCGTTTCCTGACAGCGCGTGAGGAACGACGGAAGGCTGGCGCGCCCGCATCTGGAGCGGCGGTGGGCGGGCGACGCCGCCGCGACGCCGCCTTCGGAAGATCCGGGACTCGAAGCGGCGACCGGTGCGCCGCTGGGGCGGTGTTTACTTCGCGTTTACTTTCTGCCACCCGTAAGTGTGAGATCATTAAGCGAGTTCTACCACTCGCTGCTTTATGGATCCATATTTCTCCTTCTTGGCTCGTTCGTCTGGTGCCGTCTGCGGTGGGCGGGAGCCAGTTTGCCTTGTCTTCAAGACGTTTGAGGTTCGAACTCAGGGTGGACAGCTAGCTTGGCAGCGTCAAGAATCCTGCACTGCCAAATCATTATTCAATGAAATCAAATACTTGTGAAGACATAAATTGAGACGTTGGGTGTAACTAATAACATTTCTGGTTTGCTGTGAAAATGCAAAACGATACACTGAATAAAAGAAAAGAGCTGCACATGCCGAAAGGTACGAGTGAATTGGCATTTGTTGGCATTTGTTGTCGGTTTCTGAATTCTCTTGGAATTGTCAGTAAGCTACGTGCACTTCTCCTAAAAAGTAAGTAATCTCAATTTCCTTCAAAATGTCAAATTCCGTTATTTACACTCAAACGCCTCAATTTATTCCTCTCTCAAAAAAAAAATATTACAAGTTTTCAATTATTAGGAACATTTTAAATCTAAACATATTTTTAATTAATATTAATAACTCACTGATTTTTGTCAACCTGTCATCTTTCTTAAATGATATAAAACCGAATTAGTGTGTGACATTGTCAATTAAATTAATTGCTCCATGCAATCTAGTATTGCTTCTGTGTGATACATCTTTCATTTGATGGAATTTATCTGTGTACCAAAAACGAGTTCCTGCTGTACTGGAGTAGTTAGGCCAAGGTTCGATCTGACCTCTAGAGCTAACATAGGAAAAGGAGAAATTTTTCTTCAGTATTTTGAATGTGAAGCTAAATACATGATCAGCGTTTGCTGTTACAGACCACTAATTTGCCTATTACGATGTGTATCATTAATCATTCAATGTAATACATTTATTTAATATTTGTTACCTAGCGTAATGTAACATCACTTACTAAATTTACATATAAAAACAATACGAGAGGCTGGTGACAGTGTACAATGGATGTTTAACAAGTGTGGACATAAGCATTTCATATTATATGGCATCCCTTTTATGATCAGTTACAGCTCAGACTTGTCAGCTTTAAGGCAAGAAAATACAAAAATATATTATTGCAATGGATGCATGTATGTCAATAACATTTTGGCAATTCTCGAAAACTAATTACTCCCACATGTGTGGTTTGTAAAGTAATGTTTACCAGTTGCAATTGTTGCAACAGAAAAATACAGGATTTTATTAAAGAACGATATTATTGACCATATTTTAAACCACAAACAATCCATCTCGTGAGCCAAAGCCAGCAAAATTTAATTCCAATGACAGCAAGGTATGTTTGTGATTGAAAAAATGTCAATAATAGAGCTTTTACTTATAATTTTTGAGCAGACTTTAAGAGATAGCATAAACATAGGTTTCATTTCACCATTCTCCTCGTCATAATCAAGATTGTGTAATTACGTAAATCCCCAGTACTGTAGTCTGTTTTTGTTTAAAATAGCAAAATAAATAGGTGTGCATCATTGCATACAATAAACGTCGCGCAGTCTTAGACGACTAATTTATCTCTTCAATTGGGCTTTTGGGTATGGGTATTTAGTTCACTTCTTATAAAGACACATGAAATCTTTTCTTCTTTACCTTGCAGAATTTGGAACTTACATGAGAACATTCAACCCTACTCCTCCTTAAAAAAACTGGGTCGTAAATTAATGGTGTTGAATGAAATATATCTTCAGTGTACGTTGAGAAATCATTAAGATATTTCAATTGTACGCACATCATGGGTTGTCCTTATAAGTAATTTAGTCATTATCAAAAAAGATGAGCGCATTCATTTCTTAGTGGAAAGTAATTAAATTAAGTACCCGTATGGGAGTTGGAATTCTGGAGCTATGAAAAAATACGTTTATACTCAGTGAGGGTGAAATACAGAACAGCTATTATTATGTAGTTCTATTATTATTATTATTATTATTATTATTATTATTATTATTGTTGTTGTTGTTGTTGTTGTTGTTGTTGTTGTTGTTGTTGTTGTTATTTCAGCTATTAGATCCCTGTCCAGGACGAAAGCCTCCCACTCTCTGGTCGGGTAGCTCACATAAAAATACCATACCAAGTGAGCTAAAACTTGGCAAAGAGTTACACTTTGTATTCCTCGCCAAATTTCAATTCCCCAAATAAAACCTCTAGAGCATGGATTAAAACATAAATAACCTCCACGTATCTCAGTATTTCGTTCGTTTTTCGTGCAAAAAAAAAAAAAAAGTTGAAAAGGGAATTGTGGGAGTGGTGCGTCGGCGGCGGCGCGCAGGTGCTTTATGGTGACCTCGCGCCCTTTCGCGCGCTCTCTCTGCCGCGCCGCGCTGCCGCGGGCGCGTCGCCAAATGCGCCGGGCGAACGCTCGTGCCCCGCGCTGCTCCGCTCCCAGACCCAAATTTCATTTCCACCGACGTCACCCATGCGGCTGATGCCGAGGAGAAATCCTCTTGTTCGTAGATGTTCTAATCGGGTTGGATCACTGATGGGAACGCTTCGATGTTCTTTGACAATTGAATGTGTCTCAGATAGTAATCTGGCGAGACAGCTTTCTTTTGGAAGCGTTGGAAGTAATCGTCGTGCTTGGACTGTTTTATTCAAGAAATTTACATGTAGGTCATGCGAATGTGAATATTGATGTACGGCGATCTAATTTCGTGCGTCTCCGAAATTGTGTCGTTAAGTTTGAGGAACTGTAAGTTTGAGGATCTGCAAGTTTGAGGAACTGTAAGAACTAATTTTTTTAAAAATATTATCACTTAAGGTTTATGGATATGCTGTTCAAAATATATTTTTCGGATAGGACTTCCCCATAAGAAAAAATAAAAACAGGCAGGATCCCTATGAAATGTGTAGCTTTTGGAACCATATACGGCAGTACAATTCGTAAATTTTTGCTGCAGGCAATGAAGTTTTGCTGTTTGAGTACGGAGTTAGATAGTAATGAGAATTGCATTTTTTGTAAAATTCAGCGTAACAATTGTAGGCTAAATTGATTTCGTTTGTTAGCTCTCCGATTTTTCGTGGCGTCTAGTGACCAAAAATTACAATAATTCTTGCATGGCTGTCTTATTACAATTTTTTTAAATTGCTTTGTGGTCCTTTTAAGTCAATTATCATTTAGGTCACTTTTATTAAAACAGCGTTGAAAAACAAGTGTATATCTGAGGTACACTAATATATATTAAGTATAATATGTATTTGGCAGTTTTGGGTTCATTGTTCAAATTTGCCGGCTAGCTAACGGTGTCCTCCATGCCTGGACCTTTTTTAATTCCCACGCTTGGGGGTAAGAGAGACATGTGGCAAATGTGTTAATAATAGTATATATATTTCATATTATATTACAGATATAGTATTATAATATAGATGTAAAGAATGCTGACAATATAGAGAATCGCAAAACTGAAACGCAATATTATTGAATCTTTACAAAATGTGAAAGGCTTCTGGAATCACAGTGGAGCTATTCTCTGATATACACCTGTCATATTTCGAGAACGCAGTGTGTTTAAACGACAAATACAAGAAGAACTAAATGGGATTCCTTCACGGTATTTGGCTACCAGTGGCAAAAATCGCAAATAGCCAAAATTTTCAGCTGGTGACACTTTCAGGGTCTCCCTAAAATCGCTTCGAGGCCTCCTGGACAAAAGCCGACTCCAGTTCGACAACCTATTACTGATAATAAAGGAAAATTTGAAATTAAAGAAAGAGATCTGAAATTTAGTATTAAAGAAATTAAATTATGTTCTAATATTCAATGTAAAGTATTATTAATGTGATATTTTGAAATCGTCCGTCATTTTTGGCAGCTTACCCCTAATTATTTAATGTTATGATATATTGGACTAGATACTTCTGTAATGTCAATTAAAGTTTAGAAATATTTTGGGCTAATACTGTAGGACAAATGTGTAGATATTTGTTGTAAGGATGAAATCAGGTGTATATGCCTGAAAATAGACATTAACGGTACACTCAGAAATGGAATTTTTAATATTAAAAAATTAAACTAATGGAAGTGTTTACAACGTTTCATGTCACGACAGTATTATTTTCATATTTAGAAGTATAAGCTGTCAGCAATTATTACGAGTATATTATTAGATGCGTTACATTCTTCAAATCAGATTTATTTTATGTGCACTAACTTTCATTTTGCTACATTTGCCTTAGTCAGAATGAACAAACCATTAAAATTGCATGTAATTTTGTCAAATACATAAAATGATACTTTAGTAGTAACTTACAACTTGTTAATAAAAACTACAAAGATCCTTGACAACATTATTTTTGTTTTGGTCTTAATTTTAATGTTGTCTTGATTAGTATAACTCAAATTATAGAATGTATTGTAAATAACTAGCGCTTATGTTGAATATATCTCTAAGCATAAAATCAACTACTCGATTGGAAAGCAGTGCCTCCTGCTCCTAACTCACTGAGCGAAAAGAAATTTTAATCGGAGAATAAGTGCATTCGTTAGCTGAGACAATTGTATTTTTATGATATTTGAGGAACTAGTAGAGGACCTAATAATATGAATTCAATAATGGTTAATTTGAATAATAAAATGTATTTCATGAAATCCATTACTAAAACCATGGTTAAAAGCATATTTAATTCGAATTTTTAAAAGTCTTCTGAGAGAGAAGATGGAAATGTCAGTGAAGATACTGAAAAGCTTTAATATCGTGAATTCAAATGACAGTAATGAAGCAACCTAACAAGTTAAAATGTCAAATGCATTGGAAGAAAGTGTTGGAAGTACTGAATGAATCGCAAAGGAGATATACTTTGTAGAAAATGCATTTTTTGTTTAATGCGAGTTGTGAATTGCTTTTGAATTTGGACTTAAAAACAGTCTATTGTACTAAAACTACCATAATGGACTTCGTTTTGTGCCTGTGAGCTCTGCATTCTTCTCCAGAGAGGAATCTTTCTTTAGCAACAGAGCTAGCAAACGCCGACTCTCACTAGCCAACACAGAAGTTACTATTCTCTTTATTCGTTCCGTATTTACTCTCTGCATTGGCCCGCACCTTCGCAGATGTTTGGAACTGGTTTGGAATAAATCTCCAGAATTTAAACTGGTTTCTTTGGATTAGATTCGAATAGAGAGAAAAACTGGATCAAGAAAACATTATTGGTGAACTAAGCCATTGGTTATGAGTGTAATCTGTATTTCCCAGTTTATTATCTGCAACTTATACTTATTAAAGTGACGAAATCAGTTAATTATTTTCAATTAATGCCGATCTAATTTTAAAAATACATTTTCACATCTCGTCACTAACAAAATTGTAGAACTGGATTTTGTACTGATTCTACATTTTCTTTGCTTTCTTTTGGTTTTATTTTAAATACTTGCCAATTGCATCTTTCAAAATTTCTTATTACTAATTCTTTTTATTAATATCTGAGTCTTCAATATTATTTTGATTTATCATTCCATTGTCAACTTTGTCAACAACTTATCAACAACAACTTATATGTATACAACAACTCCACACCAAACACTCGTATAATAATTAAACGAATTCAATGTAGCAGAAGTCCTCACATTCGACCTCTGGAGATGAGCATTCAAGGGGGGAGAGGCGGTCGGATAACCCACAAGGATCGGCCCTTGCACATTGCTGTAATAAATATATATACTAATAGAGTGTGTATTGCATGTATATCAATATAAAATACATAATTAGTAGTAATCCTATTGTATTATAGGTTGTATGTACTCATTTATTTGCATTTTTATTCGTATTTTATTTTTCCTGTGATTGTCCAATTTTTTGGTAACGACCATGTCCCAGGCTTGTGGGGGCGGTTAAGAGGGCTTATTCTGTATATATTAATTACCGAACTCAAGATTAAATTAGTTCATAGAGAATAAAGTTGAAAGGATATTTTCTATAATTAAATTGTGATTATTTTTAACATGAATATTACCACTGTTTCTGAAACTTCGAGAGAAGATTTTTAATTTTGTAACTTCTTCATCTTCATTTTTCAGTTCGCGTATGGCAATTTTCTTGGCATCCTTCAACGCTTTCTTAATCATCAAGCAGGAATGATGATATTGTTTTGCACTTCAAAATTCCACCACACACAGAAATTATTTATACTTGTTGCACACACTAATTTCTATGTGTGGTTGGATTTTGAAGTGAAAACAATATTATCATTGCTGACTAATTATGAGGCTAACCTTATTCCTGAAACGTTGTGAAGAAGCCCAAATGAAATAAATAACTTTAATTGTAGAAAAATTATAATTGTTTATAGTATAAGAGACCCTAGAATTCTACCAAATGAGAACACAATCATTACTTTAAAAAATACATCTATTTTAATTAGAAAACCTAATAACTGCGATTTTAATATTTATGGTGTTCATAAAATATAATTATGCAATGTCTATTCAACATACCGTCGTCTCCGATTATGGTGAATTCGGATATAGTGAACCCTCGGTTATAGTGAACCCTCGGTTATAGTGAACCCTCGGTTATAGTGAACTTAAGTTATTGGTCGCGTTTCATGTACATTGCAAATAAGCATAAGAAAATTCGGTTATAATGAACTTGAACCTCGGTTATAGTAAACGTAGGAAATACAACGTCCTGAAAATTAACTTCCTCCTGGAAAAGAATATATCGCTTCAGTGCCACAAATTCCAACACGAGGCAGCTTGGTAAAAATATACTTGGTCAAATTGTTGGTCATAAAATCGAAGTTCCTCTGAGTTGAAGGTAGCGGACCTGGAATGGAAACGTTAGTCACGTTACATATGCCACTCAGTTTCACTGCGAAAACAAAGGCCGTATCCTGTGTGAGTTATAACTGGCGGTGGCGACGCGCAATTGCTTGCTTCAATTGTAGTTTAGTGACATATTCCACGTTGTTCTACGTAGGCGACAGGAAGCGCGCGACTGCCACAGCCTCACAGCCTGACCGCGCGGAAAAGCGATCAGTTTCATTAGCCGCTTGCGCCTTCCCGCTTCCGAAAGGATCTCGTATGTTAATGGGCGAGTAAAAGGGCCTTCGGAGAGTGGCTCTGGGTTCCAACTGTGGAAGAGGCATTGAAGGGTGTCAAGACTGCAATACGATACTTAGACAGTGGACAATGCAGAATCAAGTAAGGAGAAAGCACGAACACTGCAGAAGGATCTAGAGAATTACTAATGAAAAATGTTCGAAGCAAACAATAGAAACTAATTTCTTTTTAAGAACAAATAAAAATATTGAAAATTTCAGTTCGTGCTGTTAATATTTTTTGCAGCATCTTTATATTAATAAAATCAATCATTGTGCAGAAATTCTATTTATTTTGACATTATCGGATATAGCGAACTTTTGATATAGTGAACCAAAAATATTAATCCCCAGAAGTTCACTACAACCGTCTGTACGTTTTTATATGTGATAAAACTGTACTATTCCGTTGTAGTGCTATGAAAAATTTAGCGCGTTAGGAGCCTATGCGCAATTTATGAGCAAAATTCTTGGAAACTGAGTACGTTGGCAGTTCTCCAATCACGTTCGCTAGAGCGCCGGACTTCCTAGTGTTCTGATGTCGGCGACAGGTGTCTGCCTCACACTGCCGTCTCGTTGTTATGCTGGGTCGCAGCTTACGCCAATCGTGAGTCCGTGACTCACAAAGGCCTAGCTTGCAGATGCTCCTCATGCATTCACGCTCGTAAGTTCAGGAATTTTTGCCAGTGGCACACGAGATAGAGCGCTAGCGTTTTTTTGAGGGAAGCAATGCACAGTAATGTTTGGATAAGCTTTTGTCGAAATGACGAGTTGTGCTTGTGCTTCTTTCTGATTTCTTTCTTTCTTCCGAATAATTTGGAAATAAGTAATGTTTGTCGTAATTAATGTTCAGTCTTAATATATTACAGAAATTGCATCCATGTATAGTAATAAAATTAAATCTATTTAATTGTTTCAGTAACTCACAGACTATGTAGTTAAAATGTGGTTTTTAGCAAAGAATG
The DNA here is from genome assembly GCA_011170035.1 of Teleogryllus occipitalis. Classification (NCBI taxonomy): domain Eukaryota; kingdom Metazoa; phylum Arthropoda; class Insecta; order Orthoptera; family Gryllidae; genus Teleogryllus; species Teleogryllus occipitalis. The sequence continues at coordinate 80,658 of BLKR01001370.1, forward strand.
TGCGAAACAAATGCTAATATTTTCAGTGCTTTCATACAACGTATTTATTTATTTTAAATAAATAGTGATACCTGAAAACTATTATGTTTAATAGCACTATACGAAAAGAGGCAGTGCTTATAAACACGTAAGATAAGCTATGTGCTAGATTGCCTTTTATTATTTTGTCGCATTGTGAGAAGAGTAACAATACTGAATGTCTAGGTTTTAAGTCGCAAAACCTGTGTTAATTTTCAGCACCGGGAAAAGTGGTACTTTCACACCATGCGTCGTGAAGCAGAATAAAATGAAACAAAATTAAACATTATGGTAAATAAACGTTAAAATAATAGGAAAGAAGAAGATGCAAAACTAAGAATCATGAATCTTGTTTCTAGGAATTACTTCTTAGCACATTCGCGGCATGTACAATCCATTTTGTAAGAAATTACCATATTCGACTATTACCCCACAGTATCTTCATCAATTTATAGTTTGAAACAATTTCAGTGTATTGTTGAAATAAATACAAAACACTAACGAAACTCTGATCTTGAAAAACAGTAAAGATACATTTTAAATAATAAATATTTAAAATGTTACAGTCATAATAACATGTTAGGATATTCTGTGGAGGGGCTGGAATAAATTGCTCAAAAATGTGGGGGCCCAAATTGCGCGACCCATGCAAAGGAGAGGATGAGATTATGCAGACTGAAGTCACCGCTGGCGAGAGGGCCCTGCCGCTCCGACCGAGTGACTCAGAGCCGCTGCCTCGGGTGCGTCCGTGGTGACGTGCGCCCGCGCATAATGCCCGTGGTTGGGTTTTGGATGGCGCCGGCCCAAACGCCTCGGACGGACACGCATTACACGCGACGAACACACATGTCGTGACTGGTCCTTTCACTGATTGTTACAGTGGCTCCCCGCGACTAACTTTTTTATACATATTACAAACACTTTTCTTTCGAGGGTTTCTTCACTACATTCGGAGTGATTTTCCTTTAATAAGTTACGTCCTAGGTCGCATTACTATATTCATTGAGTATTTTTAATGTTAAGAGAAAAATCTACGTAAAGAGAAAACTTTGTACTCTTTTTCAAGCATATTGCACGTACGGAGGAGTGTGAGATTTGATGTAAAGTGTATATAGAGAACAAGTGCAGAAAGCTAAAATTTATATTATATGTCACAAATATATTAAATAATACAATAGCGTGCAGATGCCATCCACAAAACGCTGTGACATACTCCTACGTCGTCGTTTATGACTCGGAAACGATGCGTAATAGAACCTTAAATCCTGATTTTTGTGGCCCCGGGGAACAAGAGTTTCATTTTTATACCACAAAGCTTTCAGCATATTATAAAAAAATGCTCCAAATTCTGTATATGGATTTTAATATTTTTGTATTCCTTTGTTTCTATTACGTAAAAATTCAATGTTTATACTATTGTCAATCGCATGTTCTATATTGCTTTAGAAAAGCCACATGCCAAATGTGCGAAACGAAAAGCTGCATATATATGCAGCCGTATAGTATATATATATATATATATATATATATATATATATATATATATATATATATATATATATATATAAGTACAAATGTCTTAATTCCTGGTACCCTCGTAAGATTGATCCTATATGGTCCAAAAATATTTGAAACGTGCCATCTATCTGCAACAATAATTGTAATAATTTTCGCACATAAATGATATTAGTTTTCACAAAACTTCGTAGTGATGTTATTTTTTCACTTAACATAATACTACACAAACACCAAGGATACTGGAGAAGTATATTTGACCTCTGCGGACTTTACACTGTAGGTAGTTGACGTAAAGAGACCAATTTTAATTTTATTTCTCAGCCATGCGGCGGAAGGAGCGAGAAGCCCAATGATACCCCTATTTCTATAGATAGGTTTTTGTATGTTTCAAATTTCATAGGTATTGCAAGGAATTAAGACAAAAAACACAAGCTATGTATGCACACAACGTATGTATGCACGAGATGATGACCTAATCGTATAAAATCTGAAAAATTATATGCAATAATTAAACAGGTATACTCTTTGACAAAAGAAAATGCCAATAGAATATACTGAATAACTTAAAAATAAAACAATAAGGAATTAGAGTCAAATTTCCACCACTAGTATATAGTAATATATAAAGTGATGATAGCAGTTGAAAGTGGAGGTAAAAACGTATATAACGAGGATAATTAAGCAGTGTAAGAAAATTAAATTAGAGATTGACGTTATAAACAAATAAAGCAGCAAGCGAAATTAAAATAAAAGCCCGCAATATATATGGGGATAAAATTGTCTTCAGAGAACGTTCCGATCCAAGGATCAATACAATGTAGTTGAAGTGCGTAGCCGGAGGGAGAAGATCTGGCTGAAGCTAGAAATTGTATCTGATTTTAAGCGATGTCCAGTGAGTGGATAACATGATGAATGAAACAGAAGAAAATATAACTGTGTAAAAATGAAGACACGAGCTACAAGTACTTGGCAAATGTGAGATGGCAATGCTGAAACAATAGAAGTAATGCTGAAAATAATGGATTCGTTGCAAAAGGAATTTCGAAGCAGCTTTGGAACGAAGTAAAAGATCGTGAGTGAGAAAGGCGATTTCAACAACGATCGAAAAGGTGCTGCTATGAAAATTCATCCGCTTCCAAAAAAAATTAACAGAACAAACGTAGAAACAAAGAATCTGAAAATACGAGAATTGCAGTGCGTTGGCAACACAAATGGCGGGGCTGCCGATCAAGATATCTTCAACTGGAGGGAAATCTCCCGGACAGTGTCCACGATATTGGTACACGAGATCGCATCGCCCGGTCTGAGGACGCCAGGCGACAGAACCGTAACGCGATGCGCAGCGCTGGCACAGCTGCCCTGTAGCGCAACTCCCAGCCCGCCCGCGCCGAACGGGCCCTGTGGCGTCCGCCCCCGCATTTCGCACAGTGGGTCGCATCCCTCGCGGGGAAGACTGACCTCGAATGCCACAAAGAATGTTTGTTAGTAACTGTATTCATTAAAACCATTTTTCATTGGAAGGGCTTGGGGCAATAACAGGATGTGTCACATTAGCCACAACAAACCTCTCGCTATTTGGAAAAATTAATATTTCTGTTTTGATGTCAATGAGGCTTATCTTGTCGCTAATGTCTTGTTTATTTTTATGGAGTTTGGGGTATGGGTTATGGGTTTGTTTTATTGCATAACCTTGCTCTATGAGGAAGCCAATTTAACTATATTATTTGATATTGCGCATATTGAAATATTTTAATTTTATTTTGAGTGAACTTTTCCAGACTGAACATTAACATTTTAATAGCATGGTATTAATTGAAATTTAAAACATTTTTTCCTATTCTTCTTCTATTAATAATTATTCTTCTTTTAATGATTTTTCTTCTTTTAATGATTCTTCTTCTTTTCATGATTCTTCTTCATTTCATGATTCTTCTTTTCATGATTCTTCTTCTTTTCATGATTCTTCTATTTTGATGATTCTTCTATTTTGATGATTCTTCCATTATAATGGTTCTCCTTCTTTTAATGCTTCTCCTTCTTTCCCCCTTGGCCATTCCGTCGCTCCACTGCCCGGCGCCGCCCCCGCGCTCTGATGGCGGGCGCAACCCGCGGCGGCGCGTGACGACTGCGCGGCCAGACGCGTCTCCGAGCGCCACGGGCCCAAGTGACGCAACGCGTGATCCGACTGGAGAAGCGATTGTTGTTGAAACGGTCCCGCCGAAACTCGTCTCGTCGATTGTCGTAAGGGGGATGTAAATGATGGGTTTCGAAGTCTCTTAGCTTATTCTTTTGGACGATTTCTATGCTGAGATATGAAAATGTAGTCTCTAAATTATTTTATTACGCAATGTATGGAGAAAGAGTTTACTTCGAATTAGGAGAAATTGAGTAATGAAAGGTATAGGGAGGTTTACATTGGAATATGAGTAATGTAATTTTTTGGTAAGCTAGTAAAGCGATTATGTAGAAATAACGTCTAAGGAAGAAAAACTAAGAAAATTTTTCAAAATATTTCACGGCTGATTGATTAACAACAGTAACAAATAAAAATTTAGTATTGAACACAAATGGCCCTATTCCTTATAATGATTGAATATATATTATAAAGACGTTGATTATTTAATTAGTATTTATTATTATTTCTTGAGAACAGCAAAACTTTGAAAACATTAATCAACGTAATGAGCGTTGGACGCGAAAACATTATTTCAAAGAGTTCCAGACGTCAAGCATAGCAGCGCTATCTTCTAAGAAAATTGTGAACTACAGCGTGCTTATTCGCTGCTTCAGTTTCATCATTGACCGCCAGAGCGTGCGACCTGTTCATACTACAGTATTTTAGTCACGCAGAATTTTAGCAGTATCAACTTTTCAACAAAGCTCGATTGTTTTATTTATGTTTACATTTTTAATAGTCATCATATTTCAACAAAACTGCCTGCGTCGTTGCTAATGTGTGGGGTTTATCGTCTATTCGTGCGTTCAAATCTCTTACATCAAAATTGCCACAAGATATGTTATCAAGATACCGTGTTACCCTTTTATCAAAATTTTATTTTGAAATTGCAAAATCATTGTACTGTTCGTTAATTTTTTGAATCAATATTAATTTGTATCACAAATTCTATTGCAACTTAGAGGACATAGCCACCTCCAGTGAAGGAAGATTTCTTCAATAGAAGTTGCAATATTACCATGAATGACCATTGCAATTATTTGAAATTTTCGAATACTTTGTCGATTCAATTTGAACAATGTTTATTAGTTAGAGATTTAAGTGACTCTTCAAGATAATTTGAGTGAAAAAATCATACTTTTTATTTATTTGATTTAACTATATTTTTTAAAAGTTTTTGTATTATAATTTTTTATTTATTTTATAAAGGTATTCACTAGTTATAACAGTGTAAAAACATTTCAGATCATTATTTTAAATTCTTAAAATTAGTTTTTAATTAAGTAATGTAGCTGAAGTGGAAAATTTTAATTTTAATTTACGTTACAATTGTAGAAACTTAAATTACGTATTCATTCTCTTTTAATAATGTATGCGAAAATCTACTTTTTATAATACTACATATATTTATTGTTAAAAGATTACGTAGCGTAACACAAATTGATAAAACTTTAAGCAAAGATATTTAAAATTTAATATTGTCTTGTCATGAGTTTTGACAATTCACAGCTACTTGAAGTTCTAAATGTCATCTAGTGTTATATTAATGGCGAGGCTCAGATCAGGAGGCTTGCTTTTTCACCTAACCACGTTAAATATTAATATTATTTTATAAAGAAGATCGAGGGGATGGGGCAGGAACTTCAGTTTTACTTCTGGGAGAGCAAACTAAGGTCCATCCCGGCATACGCCTTAAGCGATTGTGTAAATCCAAATAGCATCTATGAGGATGGCGGTTGAAGGCAGAGCACAAAATAGAAAACCTAAATCTACATATATTAAATTATAAAGTAAAATTAAACTATCAAACTTCATTGGAATAAAAATTACGTAAAGTTAAGCAGTGACACATTAGCTGCAACAATATGGTAACACAATCAAATTGGTAATTCCAAGAACAAATATTCCAGCATTTTCATTTCCTTAGCAGTTTCCAATCTTATTAATTGTTATTAAATAAAATGTAAAGAGGTACCAAATTTGTGATCTGTCAACAGTGCAACATGCCATTACAGTCACATTTAGTAAATGATATATTTGGTTTTTACAGACAAGAGTGTATTACTTCGTTGACTTAGTTAATCGGTATTTTCTCTGCTGTCCAGTATGTTTAAGGCTGAGTGGTTTGTATGCTGGTTTAATTTTATTTGGAATAGGACGGTGTAACTGCTAATATCTTTGTATACGGTATTTGTATTTGTTTTTATTAGCCATTGTAAATCCTGTAAAAGGCAATTAGCATCGATGCCTTTAGGCTAGCTTCTAGTCGGTCACACAACAAGGAAGCTGCAATGTCTCGAAATCGCTTAACCTGTCTGACTTCACGTAAACGATTCGGCTAGCGATGCCTGTTTCGCTGTCGTGGCATTTCAGTAGAACCTTCCCAGCATTTGCCTAGATGGCTGAGGGAAGCCACGAATGCCCCGGTCACAATGGTCGGGACGGAGATTGAACGAATGCGAAGTCAGTGTGTTAAGCCCTGAGCCACTTCGCTCGGTCGTATATGGTAGGGATGCTTATTAAGTGTGGAATTAGATACGTACCAAGGTGCTCCGCTTATTTTGCGTGTAGCTTTAGAGTCAAATCTAGGAAATATGGTCTTCAGACCACAACGAAACATCGGATAATCTTGATTTGTAGATAAAAGAGACAGTAATAAATGAAGCATGACAACCTCTGATTAGGATTTCTCCTCTAATCATAGAGCACTAATATTAACACTTTACTTTCAGATTATATAAGAAATGCCGCCATTAAAGATTATGTAATAATTACAAGTAGTGGTTGTTCTTTCAAGAACTGCTAAACTCTCAGGAAACAAAATCTTAAAAAGTGGTAAATGTTGAAGACTCTTCGAACACCTCACTGATAAGGACATATTTAAGAGATAATTAAATAGAGTTTATTAATAAAATTATAAAGCAGTCTGAAAACCAACACCGATAAGATACTCAAACAGAAGACATATACTTTATTAGCAAATTAAATATGGAAGAAAATCGGTATGAAATGAAAATTGAGGGGAACTACACATCGCAGTAGCAAAAGGAGATTAAGTGGTAAGCACTTGAAACTAGTGGTGTTAAAGAATGTCTCAGAGAGTCTCGTACTAGTTAGTTTTCTAATTTATTTGGTTTGGACTAGCTTTACTGACTTGTCAGCTACCATATTCTTGTCATACCATACTCTTGTCATATTACACTCTTGTCAGCTACTATTTATCGCCACCAAAAAATTTGATTGAAATTTAATCAATTTTTGTGTTTGATAATGATATATCAGCAATATTACTTTAAGAATATTATAGAAGAGTAAAATACTGACCATATGGAAATTTTCGTTGAAAAATATGGAGCCATTTTTAAGAAAATTGCGTCTGCTACTGTAAATGCGAAATTAGAAGCTCTTTTTTACAGAAATCTTTTGAGTTTTCGAAAAACTTAATTGGAAGCCATTTGATGCACTTCTACTCACAAATGCAGCAATGTATACAAATCGCTGGAAATGTGCATATTAAAGGTGCGAGACGTATTAAAAATAAATTATTTCTGTATTTTTTGAAAAAAAAAACGAGAATACAGCAAAATTGCATTTATGTAATCTTATACAGTGTATTTTGCGCTATCCATACGAACAGTTTGAAAAAAAGCCTTTTGAGCCTTTTTGAGAATATGACGTTTGAAATTTTCTGAAAATGCGGAATATTGAGTTAATTTTCACAGAAACAATTTCAGCGTTCCAAAAATTTTATAAGACATCATTTGAAGCACATGTACTCATAAATGCAATAATGTGAACAAATCGCCGCTCATGTAAATATTAACTATGTGAAAGACAAGAAAAAAAATACGTTTTAGTAATTTGTTAAAATACAAAAGAATAGAGCAAAATTACTGTTTTGTCATCCTATAGAGTTTATTAATAAAACCACTAACCCCACTAAAAGTTCAAAGAAAAAATTTGGAATCTTTTTTGGAGAAAATCGTGTTCTTGCTATTTTTTAATATTGCGCAAATCGCACGCAATATTGCGAAAAAACTACTTTAAGTTTTGACCTTAATGAAGAACTAACAATGAAGAAAAATAATTTACTTGAAGGAAAAATCTCTATCTTCAATTTTGTCATATAGGAATGAGCCAAATAGATTTCAAACTTTTGAAATTTTCGAAAATTCAATTGACAGTGAAACACAGACCTACGCCAACATTTTAAGTGTATTTTACTCTATTCTGTAAAAAAATTAAAGAAAAATTTTGGAGACATTTTTGATAAATTTTGAAAATGTTTCAGAGGCTTCATATAAATTATCTCCAAATTTTAAAGAATGTTTTTCAAAATAGCAAAGCTTTGAGTTGAGAGAGATTTCAATCTCTTTTCGCTTATGAAAGTTTTTCACTAAACCATGTTTTTCCGTTATACAGATACAAGAGTGGTTTTTCTCACTTATCCCTTTCCCGCCCGTATTTCAGTACTATATATACCCAGAAAGTATCCTATTAATTGAGGAAAATGAAAGAAAAATGCAGTGGTTCGTACAAGTGCCGTACAAAATGCAAATGTAAACATATGGACATAAAATTTTCAGGATATTAAGAAAATATTTATATTATATTTTTATTTATCTATTTACCCTTTGTAATTTGTACTGCAGGAATACTTGGGGTTTCAGGAAGTTAGGACTGCTGTCCATTTTCCATTTTAGCATTCGTTTTCCCCGCTTCCAGGACCCTCTGTAGATTAACGGCTCATAGAAGAACTTACAACATTATTTTAGAACGTAAGAGAAGATGCCGGGGGGGGGGCACCACGCTTTAAGTGCATATTTCGCCTAAATTATCTGTTTTTAAAGCCATTAAAAATTGGTATTCAGTTTGAAAGGAGGCTGAGGGAATCTCAGGATCGCCCTGAATAGGACATTATATTATAGCATCAAGTAGTTCTCTAAACCCCCGATAGATAGAACTCGACAAAAAATGTCGACGAGTACTATGGGCCGGTACGGAAATTTCATCGTCGGGTGCTTTCGGGCGCTTAGGGCGGGCAAGGGTTGTAGAGGTTTAAAATACAGCAAATGTGTAGTAAAAAATTTGTATGTAAGGTGTAGGTTTTATTCATTAGAATTTGACATAGTGTATGCTTACAAAAAGAAAAAAATATTACTCTAATATTTACTTAAAGAAATTCGTTAATTGCTTCTATGTTTCTGTTTCTGCTTCTCAAATATATTTTTACTGTTAATAAATCATAATTTATCAGTATTGCTTTATCAACAACCATAGTTTCATCAAAAACCTGGCGGAGTGCCTCCAGTGCATTTAAAGCTTCTTTCTTCTTTGGAATGTTCGGATTTTTTAAATTATATAAATAACTTTATAAAAGGTGGATTCAGATAAACCATACCCACTCTGTATCTCATTTTGCAATTTCTCTCGAACGCATTCATTATTTTAATTTTATATCTTGACAATTCTTTGATTTTTCGTTTTTAAAATTTTTCATATGTAATGAACCTTTCATCGCAATTGATATTTATCAACTGTCGAATGTTCGACAATTGTCAGTACACGAGCACATGTAGGCATTTGAATAGAATGCGATGCAAAAATAAGGTTAGTTCCAAATTTAAGAACACAGAAATAGCGGTTAGCGAAATTTAGAAATGAGTCATAAATAGTAAATATAAACTACACTCGACTGTCACTTCTAGAGGTACAGACAACTAGCAGTTCCAGTTATAGAGGTCCATGGGGTAAAAACTACTCTTTCTTTTTGAGGTTTCTGTCTCTCACTTGTAGAGGTTTTAGAGGATTAAAACGATGGGACCTGGTAAATACTCTCATTTGTGTTATTGCTTATTTAGTTGTCATTAACCCAAATGTGAATGTATATGAATACAGCTTTGAATTAAAATTGTTTATTATTTATTTAAGAAAGAAAGGTATTGAAAGGCATTGAAAGGTAAATAAGAGCATTAAATCACTTAATTGTGCAGTTTCATTACAAAACTTTATTGCATTCTATCTTTATGCTTTACAATATAAACACACATCATTTCTATTCTATTGAGTATTCTTTGTATCACAGGAATATTTGTGAATGTCCATACTTTTTCAGAACATCTCCGCCTCAAATAGCACAACAATTGTAACAGGACTTAAAAACTAGAGTTTGACTCAATTGTTAGAACTTTTTATCCACGAGCGGTCTACAGACTCGCCACGTGCCATGTTAAACTGCAAAGTTGGATCGTCATCAAAATCATTTACCATTTTCTCATCCAGGTCGTTGTCTCACCGATGGGTTTCAAGAGTCCTTGATCGGGGCAAGAGTCGGCATAAGCATTGCATGAGCAAACCGAAATTCCTCATTTCGATCGCCATTTTGACAAGAATGACTTATAATTTATATAAAAATGAATATAAAAAACTTTTAAAGATTAGAAAAGAAGAAATTTAGGCCTTAGAGTCGTAGATGTAGCCGTACTTGTGCGCGCTCTGCGGCGGGAGGTACTGGTTGACGAGGGCGCCGCCGGTGCGGACCGAAATGGCCCCGTGAGCGCCGTGCGCTGCGGAGCCAACGCCCGCCCCCGCACGAGCCGCCACGACGGAGGCGGCGGCCGCCCCCCCGCCCACGCCTGCTCCCGCGCCGGCCGCGGCCCCCGCGGGGCCCAGGTCACCGCTGGCCACGAAGCCCTCTTGGTTCCTCGCGGTGTACGCCACCCGACGCGTGGCGCCGTCCCCGCCCACGTAGCTGAACTCCCCGCGCACGTTGCCTTGCGCGTCCGAGCTCTCCGACTTGCTGCTCGAGTCCGTCTGGTAGCTGTAGGAGTACGACGCGTCGCCGCTGGCCGCGTCGTCGGCGCCCGAAGACGCCCCCGCCCCCGCGTAGCTGGAGGCGACCGCGCCCGCTCCTCCCGCGCCGCCGGGCGCGCCGGCCACCGGAAGGTGCGCCCCGGACGCCAGGAAGCCCGTGGCGGCGCCTGCCGAGTAGTCCACCCGCCGCGCTTGACCGTCGTCCTTGGCCACGAACGAGAAGCTGCCCCTCACGTTGCCGGCGGCGTCGGACGCTTCCTGACGGGAGTGGTCGCCGGCGTTGTAGGCGAAGGAGTAGGAGCCGTCGGCGTTGGCGGTGGACGCCGCGGAGGCGGAACCGGAACCTAGGCGCGCCGCGGCGATGGCGGCGGCGCCGGGAGCGATGGGGGAGCCAGGTGCCGACGAGGCCTTAGGAAGGTGGTCGCCGCTGGCAACGAACCCGGTGGCGGCGCCCGCAACGTAGTCCACGCGACGAGTCTGGCCGTCGTCCTTGGCCTTGAAGGAGTAGCTGCCGCGGACGTTGTTTTTAGCGTCGGCCGACTCCTGTCTGCTCTGGTCGTTGGAGCTGAAGGAGAAAGAGTATGATCCATCGGCGTTGGCGGAGCCTTGAGCGTTGGAGGCGGGCCCGGAGTAAGGGGTAGCGGGGATTACGGAGACGGCAGGAGCGGAGTATACGCTCACGGCGGGGACGGAAGATACGCCGGGGACAGCGGGGATGGCTGGTGCAACTGGAAGGTGAGCGCCCTTCGCCACAAAACCGGTAGCGGAGCCGGCTTCGTAGTCGACGCGTCGAGTTTTGCCGTCATCAGGAGCGGTAAAGGAATAGCTTCCGCGAACGTTATTTCTGGAGTCAGCGGATTCTTGCCTGCTTTGCTGGTTAGTGTTGAAGGAGAAAGAGTAAGAGCCGTCGACGCCGGATGATCCCTGGGCGTCGGCAGCGGCGCCGGAGTAGGAGATAGTGGGAGCGGGGAAAGCGGGAGCGGCAGGGATGACTGGAGCGGAGTAGGCGCTGACGGTGACACCGGCACCTGGTGATGAGGGGACCTCTGGGGCGACAGGTAGGTGATCTCCACTGGCAACGAAACCGGTGGCGGCGCCAGCTACGTAGTCCACTCGGCGGGTCTTGCCATCGTCCTTGGCCCTGAAGGAGTAGCTGCCGCGCACGTTGTTCTGAGCGTCAGCGGACTCCTGCCTGCTCTGGTCGTTGGTGCCGAAAGAGAAAGAGTAGGACCCGTCGGCATTAGCGGAACCTTGCGCATTGGACGCGGGGCCGGAGTAAGGAATAACGGGAGAGGGGGCGGAGGCGGAGTATCCAGAAGGTACGACGGGAGCTCCAGCGACACCAACGGATGGCGCCACCGGCAGGTGATCTCCAGTTGCGACGAATCCAGTTGCGGCACCAGCCACATAGTCCACGCGGCGAGTTTGTCCATCGTCCTTGGACCTGAAAGAGTAGCTGCCTCGGACGTTGTTCTGCGCATCGGCGGATTCCTGTCTGCTCTGGAGGTCGGTTCCAAAGGCAAACGTGTACGAACCGTCTCCTCCCGCGCTGCTCTGGATGTCAGCCAGAGGCCCGGAGTAAGGCGTGGCAGGGGCAGCGGGAGTGGAGAAGGCCGGTGCGGGGAAGGCGGGAGCGGAGAAGGAGGAAGTTCGCGAAGAAGGTCCAGCGGCGGGAGATTCAGGGGCAACAGGCAGGTGGTCACCGCTGGCTACGAACCCGGTGGCGGCCCCCGCGACGTAGTCCACTCGGCGGGTCTTTCCGTCGTCCTTGGCCCTGAAGGAGTAGCTGCCGCGCACGTTGTTCTGCGCGTCGGCGGACTCCTGCCTGCTCTGGTCGTTGGTGCCGAAAGAGAAAGAGTAGGACCCGTCCACCCCGGAGGAGCCTTGGGCGTTGGACGGAGGGCCGCTGTAGGCGGCGCCGGGGCCGGCGGGGGCCGCCCCGCCGATGCGGGCAGCGGCCGCCCCAGAGGAGGCAGCGGCGGCGGCGGCGGCGGAGGCGGAGCCGCCAGTGACGACGAAGCCGGTGCCCTCCCCGGCCACGTAGCTGAGCGCGTGGCTGCCGCCCTTGGCGCTGCTGTAGGAGTACTGGCCGCGCACGTTGCCGCGGGCGTCCGCCTGCTCGGTGCGCTTGTAGGAGTCGGTGTCGATGTTGAAGCTGTAGGAGGCGTCGGCGTTGGCGTCGTAGTCGGGGTCCTGGTCGGCGGCGCCGCCACCTGCAGCTAGGCCGGCTCCAGATCCGGAGCGAGCTCCTGCTGTGCACGGGAAAGTACCGTCAAACGCACATTCAACTAAATTTATAAGGTTCTGACTATGGGGCTCTGCTACTGCAATTGAAGTTTTGGAAGAGGGTCCGTCAGTCAGCATTTAGAGTTTATGATTTTTACACTAAACTATTAGAACATTATTTCTAACATTTTTGATGCATTTGTTATAGGAAGTATTGAAAATCACTCATTACAAATTATGAAAAAATACTTGCTCTTGAACTGGTATAATGTGCTATTACGACAGCAGAAACTCATACTGTAAGTCTTAGAGAATGTATTTCTAATGATAAAAATAAAGAATATTGTAAAAATTGATTAAAGCTCCATATTCAATAGTATATATTACACAATGAAAAATAGAACACATTGTGTGACGGCTATGAATAATACTGCAGAAATCAAGGAAAATACGTTCAATAGGATGCAGCATTCCTTTCTCTTTACGCAGCTTGTTACGTAACGAAAAATAGGGCAAAAGGAAAACGGGAAGAATCGTGCAACTCATCTATATTTTTCTGTCTTATTTTCTTGGCAGAAGCAATTGTGAGCTCGATCTACTAGTCTTCAGACTTGTTGAGGATATGTGCATGTTAGTGCTCAATATTCTTGGATGCACAATCATTTTCAGACTTCAGGTAAATTTTGTAATATTTTGTTGCTGCGTTTTGAGACATTATGTAAATATCCTCTTTAACGTTTACACAGCTTAAGTTATTTTCTTTTCTACTGATTATGGAAACGTTAATCAGAGTCCTTTACTAGGAGAAAAGTAACTAATAACAGTTCTTGAAACCACGTCCAATTTCAGCATTTAAGTTTAGATAAGAACGTAAATATTAAAACATATGAAAAATCTTGTACAAAAAGGCAATTTGGACACTTGACATAATGGAAAAATATTTACCAGAGAATTCTATACCAGGAAAAAAAGTACACAAGTAGTAGGATCCTGAGAGTAATTTAAAAGATTTTAAAATATAATACAGACATTACAAATCAACAGTTCGTTGTTAGATTTCTTTGGAGAGTTGCACTTACATTAAATGCCAGGAAAGTGGCATTTCAACGCACGTGAATTCATGGGAGCGGTCGTGTAAGTCAGAATGGTTTGAATCTAACTGAAAGCAATGAGAGGGCAATTACCATATCAAGTGGCATACAAGAGAAGTCAAATAAGCGTATTGAAATGTAGACAACCAATAATTACCGTACTACATATGGTCGCAACATTGGATGTAAGGGGATTTTTTTCGAAATAAGGGCTAGCGAATCACTCGAGATACTGAGTTGGATATTGATTTGCCACGTCACGCTCATCAACTTCTTAGTCCTGCAAATTTAGTTCATATCTTTGTCCCGTTATGGTTCTCCTCCAACATTACCCTGATTTTGATCGGAGAAACCCGGCAAAACTACCGACCAGAGCAGTCGGCCGCCAAGATTGTCCTCCAGACAGCGGCTGAATTCGACCCAGTTACGTAGCTAGTCGAATTCGCCACCGCAAGTACTCGAACGTCAGGACCTCTCAGTCAGTTGTACTACAATAGGCAACGGTATTGCTGTTGAGCTATGGCATCCGGTCCAAATCACAAGAAACCAACAACAATAGTCTCGCTTTTACTTTCTCGTATACATACGTATATTCGAAGTCATATACGTAGTATAGAGAAAGTTACGTAATGCTGCGGAAAATTGATTTTGAGATTTCAACGGAAATACACGTTTTGGGGTCCTCTGATACCGAAAATATGTTTTTTTAAACGTCCGTGTGTCCGTCCATCTGTCTGTCGAATAGTCGTAATGGCACTGTTTGTTATGACGTGAAGTTCATTTTGGTGTATTCTTTTATTTTTTCAGAAATTACACAAATGTAATTTGTTTCAACATCTCTCACGCCGTTAATATGCACAATTCAATGGATTTGTATACATTATTGCATTTTTGAGTGAAAATTCTTCAAATTGCTTCAAATGCAGTTTTTAGAGATAGCTCAATAGATTCCTGTGAAATAGAGCTTCAAATTTTGCATTTACAGTAACGCTTAACGCCATTTTCTTAATGACGGTTCAAAATTTTTCAACAAAAATTGCTATTGCATTTTTATTAAAATTGTTAGGACAAGCTTTTACCCTTCTTTAATATGCTTAAAATAATATTTTGGTTGTACTATTTGGAAACCGAAAAGTTGAGAAAATGTCAAAAAATGTACTTTGAGCGGCGATAGATGGCAGCAGGCAAGAAGGAAAGGCAAGACTCTACAGTACCGGTCCACACCAAGGAAATTAGAAAAAAATTGCTCCGAGAGAGTCTGTGCCATTCTGTAGCACCTGTAGTGCGTGCAAGCCTTACCGTAGGCGGCAGCGGCTGCGGCGCCGGGCGGCGCGCCGGGCACCTGGACGCCGTTGACGGTGGGCACGTAGCCGCCCTGGCCGGCGGAGTAGCGCACCCCGACGGCGCGTCCGTCGGCGCCCACGTAGTCGAACTGGCCCCGCACTTCGTTGGCGGCGTCGGCCGTCGCCTGCGCGCTGTGCCCGTCGCCCGTGTCGTAGCCGTACTGGTAGGCGCTGTCGTCCTTCAGGAGGTAGAACTGCGTGCGCCGCCCCGACGGGACGCGCGGCACGTTCCACGCGCCCACGCCCAGCGCAGCCACCGCGCACCACACCACCGCCTGCAACGTGCGGCCACGTACACTTAACAGCGAGTGCATTAAACAGCTCGACTAGTGGGCGTTGGAAAAATGTTAGAACATGTACTTTTTCTCGAGAGAATGGGGAGAGCAGATTTCATTTAAAAATACGAAGTTCCAGTTAAAGCGTACCTGAAATGTAGACTTCGTGAAACAGAGCACGCTTTAAAACGTGGTAAACACATGAAAATTAAATTGGTGCAAACGCTCTTTCTCAGACATATTTCATATTTACTTTATTTTTAATGTTGTTGTTTCTTCTTAATTTTTGTCATTTTTGCTGCACAGTTTTGAAGAGAATTCCTGTTTAACAGTGCATGACTGTCTTTGGTCAAATGTCTTACCATACGCCACCATTCCTTACGACCCTTTAGATCATGTGCCTCTTAACATCATGTACGTCATCTGCGTCATTTTTGGAAAATCAACCGTACATTGCGATGAGACTCAATATTTCACAGCGTTTTAGGGCATCGGTCAATGAACAATTTTGGAAAAGTACATTGAACAAATTGACTCTCAACTTACTCTTGGATTTCTCCTTTTTCAGATATTTGAAGAACACTGCGATTAAAATTACTCAAAATGTAGATAAATACATCGCACGTTATAACACATGCTCAATATTACTACAATTCCGTGGGGAAAAGGAAATGAATATTTCTGGGCCCCTAATTCATATTCAAGTTTTGACTTCAATCCAATAATTCTGAAATTTATATTAAGAATTGATTAATATTAACCAAAAAATAAATACGACAGAAAATTTTAAAAAATTGTAAACTTCTAACAATATAATACAGAGAGATTCAAACTCAAACACAAAAAAATGGAATTATTATTTCACAAAAACTGAGAGCAGACCCATTTTATACATTTTCGGTTTCGTTATTATAAAAAATCTAAAAATGGTAATGAGTTTGAAACATGATAAATTTCCTAGATATACAACTATTCAGTTCAGTATCGTTCGTTCTCGTATTTTTACAAATGCATATTACATGATGAGTTAGGGTTTTAGTATTCTGTATCATTTTCTTCCATGTTTCATTATCTTCCAGTAAGCAAATGTAGTCTATCACGAGAAACCTGTTCTGTAGCCAATATAATGTGGACAACACTACAAATTGTTCACAGTTTCAATTTGCTTGTTTGAATTTCCTTTTGAGAAAATCGTTCTCGAATTTGTTACATGGAGTGAGTTTAGTATTGATACTAACTTGTATAAATCACAAACTACTGAATGATTCCGAAGAGAAATTTAATTATGGTATTTCACTACCTTACTCGCGCAAAAGAATTTCGGTTCAGATTTCAAGAGCAGCTTTTTCCAAGAAGCGAAGTAGAACTGTCAGTTACCACAACCATTAAACAAATAAGTACAACATTATTTTTGTAAATGAACAAATATTATTATTATTATTATTATTATTATTATTATTATTATTATTATTATTATTATTATTATTATTATTATTATTATTTAGCTGTGGAACTCATAATGTAAATTTTTGTTTAGTTGTAAAAAATTGTAAAAAATAGCTGCTAAAGAACAAAAAATAAAAGGAGAATAGTCGCAATTCGTTGTAAAAAAATAGCAGGTTGTTCGAACAATTTGAACATTGAGAACGTGATAAAAACTTTTACATCAATAAATGTTTACGGACAATAATTAAAATGAGGTTTTCTTTTTTAGAAAATAACATTTCATCGTAATTGTACTAGATTATGCCGGTCGATAATTAAACATTGAGTGACCACGAGCTATTTATTTGTTAAAAATAAAATAGGGATTTTTGAAATTGACATCGTTCTGGAAACTGCCGGTCCTCACTTGCGAGCCCATGCTGCATTACGTAAGCACATGACATAAGAGAAGATTGCCCGCCCCCGCCAGAGCGGCCGAGGCGCTGGTACTCACGATCCTTAAGGCGGCCATGTCCGTGTGACGAGCCGCTTGCCGGTCTGCTGCTGTGACGACCGGAGCGTCCCGCGACGTTTATATAGTTCGCGCCCAGCCTCCTCCCGCTTGATCCAGTTATGCAAACCGCAAGGTCGCCGCGCCCCTGCCTCCGTCGCACAAGCCCCTGAAGATGGGATATGACGCGCCCCCCACTCGCGGGCGCCGCCGCCTCGCCCCTGGGGAGGGGGCACGGTGATGCCCGTGCTGCCCACCTCACAGCTCGCGAACAGACGCGTCCTTCCCGGGCTGGCGGCGGGGATGGCGGGGACGATAGGGAATGCGGTTGACGTAGACGGGGTTTTTGACGATTCCCCGCAAGTGGAGTGAAGACAACGGTTTAATGTGGGAATAGGAGGGATTGGTATTTTAGGTCACTTTGGCAGCGGCGTATACGCAAAGAAGTGAAATGGCCGATCATATACTATCTGAATAGTGTGGTGGGATGGTAGGTTGGGTGAAGGGATATGTTGAACGAAGATAACATAGTTACCCCCTGAAGCTATCAGCACTATGGGATGGACATAGGAATACGAAGATAATTCAAAGTGTAACATATTGGCATACCGTGTTTGGAGACGCTCGAAGACGCAATTCTTATCTACCATCCACAATGACTTCTTTTAAAATTGTGTCGCTAGGTGGTCGCTCTTACACATAAGAAAATAAGGCGGGTTTCATACGGAAAGGTATCTATTCTACTCAGTTTATTTCTACAGGAGCGAATTCAATTGTGGCTATTTCCATATGAACACTATTAAATTAACGTCCTCATTTAACATCTAAGCGAATTGTTTACTTTATACCGTGTTGACAACATTTCTCGTAAAAACATATGAAAAAATGTATTTGGAAAAACGAAAAAAAAAGTTCTAGTAAATTCTGAATCACAACGCAGTTCGTGACGAACCATACAGTTTATTTTAATTACGATAAAATTATTTCGTGCATCGACAATATTCAAAATTCTCTTTGTTTCTCTTTTATTTTTACTGTCTTGGGAACTATTTACTCATGTTTCGAAATAATACATAATAAAATTTGCGCACGCCTTTATAATTTTAAATAAATATGAACATTTATATTCTTGACATGATACTCGTTACATCGTGCTCTCTCACACTTTCATTGTTGTCCAATTAGCATGCCTTTAACACTTATTAACACAATGACCTTTCAAACAAAATTCATTGAAACCATAATAATTAACACTCTTAAATAAACCATTAATCTCTTATTACGCCCATTTTTGCAAACATCTTAATTACCTTTTCTCAATGAATTCTCTTCAAAATATTAACATGCATTTCGCCAACAGCGTGCGTCTCCTTTGCAGCGTGCGGCGAAATTTTTCTGTCTTCTTAAAACCACCATTTAGAAAATGAACTTTAGTCCAATTTTCTATTTTATCATTATTCAGCATAGAATCCTCATACCGTTTTACTTACTTAAGCTCAAACTATCAAGAAGCATTAATCTTCGTAAAACGTTACTCCGCGACTGCTCCAGCGCGAGATCTGCCACCGTTCTCTCGTTTCATCATCAACAAACTGTAACAGACGACTCTCACTTCCGTATCGCTTCAACTCTCTATAATAATTATTGTGACACGAAAAGCGCGAGCTTTTATTAATTTATTCACATTTTAATCCCCTATTCATCGTGTAAATACTATCTAATAACAATTATTTGAGGTGGTGGTCCTTACATCACACGTAATTTCTATTCATTTATTAGTATCAATATTTTTTTGTTTAATGTCGCACTCGATATCTACAATTTGTTGTTTATGAGATTTTTCGTCGCTCCGCGGAAATACTTGATATTCTTACGTAAATTATGAATTATTAATTCTACTACAATTTTGCAGTCGAAACAATCTTCTTGTGATCTTAAATAAGTTATTAGTAGCCATTCAGGTAAGTTCATGGGACAGATATTAACATGGGGACCCTTGGAAAAGATTCTTCAAATGATTATTTGTAATTGAAATGTGCACGTTAAGAAAGGTGATGGGACGGCATACATATCGATGGCAACAAGTTGGCGGAGCTGACGGTGACAAAAGTCCAAATAGTGGTGTAATTAGCGGCGAGACTTCAAACTAAATCAATTGGGGAAGTGAGGGGACGGTGGCGATGGCGGTGTGTCCAGCAGGCTTTGCCTCGGCGCTAGGGCCGGCGCCGGTGGGCCCGCGGCTGCGGTGCCTCCTGCTAATCGAGAACATTCGTTTGAGCGTCGCGTCTGCACTCGGACCGATTTTCTTTAAGTGCGCCGCGCGCTGGGTGCAGGAGAACCGGATACAGACCCAGTTTCTTTGGATTCGTGGGCTTGTATTTGGAAAGGAGAATGGAGTTTGCGCTAGAGCGCTGTTGGGGAAGCAGAGCTTGTGGAAGACGAGAAACTGAACGCAAAAATTGCATCAGGAAGATAAAATTTATGAACTCGTTATCTGATCTGTATATTGTGATAGTTTTTGTAATAGTTTTCTTCAAATGTATATTTACAGCGAACGAGAGAGGATATGAACAAGAGATGTTATCGTTTGCGAAGGAGTTTCTTCAGTTATTACTAGATTGAACACATCCTCTAGCCTTTCACATACTGGACAAGTACAGGTCTTCAATTATTCATTAGGTACTTTACACGGGCGTTTTCCTCCACTGTTTACGTAGCAGTAAACTCCATGTTTGAATGAGTATTACGAACGTCATTTCGAAAGATTTTACTTTTTTATTTTATTTTATATCTTACGAAAAAATATTTCAGGAAAACAGTTAACATTCTCCGTGAGCAAATATTATCATTACTTATGTATCCGAGTATATCTGTGGGTGAATAAGGGAAATAAAATAAACATATTTGGGGGCATGATTTTCACCTCGCTGTTCTGCAGTTTGAATAACTTAATTCCTAGATGAATGTGGTGTTGCCGACGCTGTAAACTGTTTTAAAAGTATTTTCATGAGTCGAAAATTTATTTCATACTTCATTTCTTTCATGCCTAGGCTTTGTTCAAATATGTTCTTACAGTATGTGGAATTGGTCTTACCAATGAATGTGGCTGTTAATGTTATACTTCCGATCAAAAATTCCCAACACCTAGTGGCCTTGTAAATTACCTCTATACGGGATATGAACTGGTAATATTGCAATTCCAAAATTATAATGGTCGTAAAAAATACTTACTGATATGAATAATGCGAATAATTAGTTTAGCATAGCTATAATCTTTACGTTTTTTTCTTATATGAACATAAATGATCACCTGCAAGCTGTTCTTCTGCGTTATTCTCTATTCCTATTATAAGATCATTCTCAGTTAGTTCGGAATATTCTGACGCAAGAGCTTCTACAACTACATTGGATTCCCCTGAGTTGCTTAACACATTCATATTTTTGTCCCATAATTTTTTAAGATTTTTAAAACTCTACAAGCTAAGACTGATATGTGTTCTAAAGACGAATGTATATAAGCATTAAAATGTTACTATTTTGTGTGTTTATGTGAATAAGGTGAATAAATTTTAGGTCACATTAAATTGAAAATCGATCTTTGCACTCTTAAGAAAAGTATTTTCTAGTATTATACCTAGATTTCTGGTTTTATTCATATTTTAGCCATATTCTTCAAATTAATTTTTCCCAGGCAATTTGCAAATTTATTATAAAAAATACCCATAAAATACTTCGAATCTTAAAAATTCTCCCGCGCGATTTTCATTTCGTATTACTGGTCTGTAAACAATCAGGGTGCCAACCTCATGGAAGAAAATTATGGTGCCGTGGACTGAAAATAACCACGGGGTACTGGGGAACGCCACCTACATAAATCTATTGAGGTGGTTTTGGTTTAATTCTCCATTTATCCACTAAGATCGCAACGCTAAAATACGCAAAGCACGTTTTTGGAAATTTCTTTGAATCTTCTGGCCGGATCCGAAAACAAATTATCAGTTCCCCCATAGGCGACCAAGACGCGTCGAATGACACATCATACGTCTCGACTGGTACACGAGAAGTGGTTTAGCCGTGAGTGATGGAACCGCACATCCGGACATCCGCACACTCGGGAGTTACTCAAGTACTGTTCAGGGATAACAGTTTGGACTTAGTTTCTTAAGATTTTAAAGTAAGGAGATATCATGATTCTGTCGTACCTGAAATCTAGTAATAGAAACATGGAAACATAGTACAACGAGAACTGAAAAATTCCCATAAACATTTCAGAGCAAAACAGCAAATTAAGATTTACATTCAAATTAAGTGTCATTTTCGCCCCTGGAGAATATTTGCCATGAAAAAATAGAAAAGAGGAGGGTAGAAGAGCTGTCGATCTTACAAAATAGAACGCTGGGTAGCGATTTTCTGGTTTGGGTATTATTGATCTATCATCGTAGTGGACAAATGAGGAGATAAAATGTTATTAGCTTCTGCGAGAAAGGGAAAAATCTTACCCAAATAAAGATTCAGATTTTATTTGCAATTCCCCATTATATCGAAGCGAGGAATACGTAAAATAAATGAAGATAAAAATGAAATATCCAATTACTTTCCACATTGTCGGCTTTCCTTCTCTATATTAATAAACACAAAAACAGATGTACGCAGTAGAAATAGTGTATTTTTTCTCGATATATTTTCCTGAGTCCGTGCGTTAATTCCCAGGTTTTGTTACAATTTTTAAAAACTCTATATGTATAATGCAGAATGCATATAACAGGAAAGACAAAATGTAGAGAGATATCCTGCAAAAGGAATTCTAAATTAATGTTTTAGACTTGGCCACAGTGTCGTCTTTCAGATTACAGTAAAAGATGAATCGCTTTTGGACTTCATTTTCTACGCCGCAGTAACGCAGATTTGCGTTCCTAATGTTGCGCGAAATGTTTAGCACTCGCGCGCGCTTGTCAGTTCGCAAGGAGGAGCAGTCGTTTCCCGCGCTGCGTGGCACGCAGCCAAGGATGATTGGTTCTTGGCGCGATGCTCTGATTTGTCGGGCGGTAGGAATTTTTCCTCATCATTTATTTTTATGGTCGATGAATCGTGAAAACAAACCTCTGGCCTCAACTGAGGATTTTACCGTACTCATTATTACGTTAATATAATCTATAATTTATTATGAACTCCTTTTCTGTGTGTTATTATCCTCGAATACATACGTTTTCTAGCGTATCGTTAGAAAGTGTTTTATTTAGGTGTGTCAATGATTATGTGGTAATCGCTTGACTGTCGAATGCGATTAAATAATATATTTTTGTATTATTATTGCATTAGAGTATATTATTGCGAGTCAATTTAATGTTAATCTACAATTGAAGAAAATAAAAATATTAATAAATGAAAGTTATTGTATACCTTTTATAATAAAAGGTAATAAACTATAATAGCCTTTGCTTCAATGTGTTCATTAATCATAATAAACACATATTCCTTTAACGCAACATGGCATTATGCAAGAAAGTCATGCTCTTTACATGTCAAGTCGATTATTACTTCCATCAACTTCCCGTGATCATTATGTGCGTGTAGTCTCACTCCCAATAAACGATCTCCGCAGTGACCAAACGGGCCTCGATATACGGTTGTGGGACGATCAACCGCCGCGCCTGGAGACTAGGAACTAGGCGTTTATCGCCAAGGTGATGCGCGACGCCTGCTCGCGCTCTGCCTCCTTGCAGCCGCTCTGGATTTACGGTTCGCGGCCACTTCGCCGGCACCACAACGGGCGACGGCGGCAGCGACGGCGACGGCGGCATTTGCAGAGCCAGAGCCGGACACGCGGGAGATGACGGCGCCCCCGGCGGCCACTGTGGGAACGCAAGCGGACTGGCTTTATTTTCTTGCGCAGGTCAGGATTCTGAGAGAGATGGGAATGCGAAGATTCCTTACATTTCCTCAGGGCTTCAACGAGATTCTGCATCAAACTCAGCAGAATACGATTGCGTGATTGTTTAGTATTTTCGGAATTACGAGTAATTTTGTACGTGGTGCGCAAATTTATATGTACTTGATTGGTTGCTAGATTATTCGAACATTAACTTCGTGTCTAGTTAATTAACGCTCTAAATAAGGCGATGGGACTTTCACTGTATTTATAATTGTCATCCGCTCTCATCCAGCATATAAACTAAAGAAAATGTAGGAGCCATTTTGTAGAAATTTTGAAAATGTCCGTCTCCATTCGAAAATGTTGAAAATATTACAAGTTTGGCTTTAGTTTTGGAGGAAACCTACGTAATATTTAGGCACTAGTGCTGCAGATGAACAGATGTATTCCAATTTTTCAAGTTTTCGTTTATGTTTTACATAAAGTATGCAGAAACTTGATGGAAATTGCTTGAATGGTATTATATTCGATTAAAATTTTTGCTCTTATTCTTTACTCAAAATAATGCAATATATAGTTTTTCTTGTCTAACTTTTAACTATACTTTGTGATAGGGGATACTAATTCATTATCAAAAGATTCGTAAATATGGTTTTGTCATCTTATATTCACATACTTCTAAATTTTGAAACTTCACGGTTTGATCGGTAGTCATGGTTTTTCTGAAGTCTTAAATTAAACCTTCACACTAATCTAAGGTTTTTGATCATATAAAAAGCTGAAAAATTTAGGTAGTTTCTAGATTGAAATGAAAAGAATACTTGGATTATAAGCATTTCTCATTACTATAAACCTCCGTTTTTAATGGGTAGTATTTCGCCGTGGATGTGTAATAGCCGATTGGGCTCTTCGTTGCGTCCTATCAGCAACTGTTCAGAGCATTCACGGCTGTCGAGAGAACGGAGCCAAGGGCCAAGGTGGAGCCAGGCGATGACTAGTCGCTCGCGCAGTGCGGACACCAGCGGAGTGCGGTCACTCGCGCACGCTGCGGGCGGCCGCCAAGGCGAGCTGCTCCACCACTGCCGCTTCGCGCGCGCTCGCGCGTGCCGCTCGGTTCAAGTGACATTGTTGCGTCCGCGATCCGGAGCGCTCCGCCCATCCCACCTCACAGCAGCCCAGAACACCCCTCCCTTCCCCTCCCCTCGCCATCGCCCGCTCCATCTTCAGCCGGAACTCCTTTCGCGATCCGTGTGTGGGAATGTGAGGAGGTGGGGAAATGGCAGGCACGATAAATGCCTCTGTTAGGATTATATTTACGCTGAAAAAGCTTATACGTGACATATCTTCATAGGCCTTTCCGCAGTCATCATTTAATCATGATCTGCATCTCCATTCTCTTGACTCGCCTGTCGTTATCATAATTTTTTTTGTTGAGAAAATCAAGGTATAGAAGTAAACTCTTTTGGAAAAAATTGAAATACAATATGCATGTGATCTGATAGCATTATTTGTACCTTAAGAGAATAAATTCGTAAATGTTATGTAATGAATACCTTTTTTGCATGTAAGTAGTAAGTCACAACAAAATTTTGTATTATTAGGTATGTATTATTAGGCGTATAAGCTCCCTTGAAGTCCACAGAAAAAAGATGTCGTGGAGTCTTTAACCAACCAGAACTGATATTCCTAACTATATGAATATATGCGAAATTCTTGAGCTAGAAAGGGTCTTAGATGGAAGTTTGTATCATCTCATGTTTACTTACAAAGCTCTGCGCGTTCTTTGAGAACGGGGTGGTTCGTATGGGTTGAATACGTAAGAGAAAAACATTAAGGCAAATGAGCTTGTACATCACAGAGTTAAGAGTTAGAATCTTAAACGAGTCTTCAGAATGCATAAAATTGAAGAGAAGTCATCAAATCAAACCAACTGTTGAATAAATGTACTAGCTGAACGCTAGAAGTTACAGTGTATCATTTAAAGGAACATCATACCAAAAGTCAGAATAGATATTTATGATCGACCTTCTTATGAATTGAATCGTCTCAGGTCTGCATAAAATCGTACAGAGAAATAACGGTAAGCTTAACAGAAGCAGACGAGCTTGACAGAAAACCTTGAACATAGCCAAAGAAATAGATCGATGTTCGTTGCTGTTGAGTTGGAAGCAAGCAGGGGAATAGTGGTTACGTACTTACGTAGAGATGGAGAAAAGGAGAGGGAGGTAAGAAGGGAGATAAGGAGAGATTAGGGGGAGGAAGAGGAGAGATCGAGAGAGAGAGAGAGAGAGAGAGAGAGAGAGAGAGAGAGAGAGAGAAAGAGAAGAATGAGAGAGGGAGGAGGAAGAGGAAAGAGCTGAGACGGAAGAAGGGAGGGAGAGAGGCGCTCGGAGAGACACACTGAGGGAGGTAGGAATACATTGTGTGGAAGGGAGATATAGAGGGTGAGGGAGGGAGGAACAGATGAAGTGAGTGAGAGAGATTCAGAGGGAGGGTGAATGAGATGGAAGGCACAGAGATGGAGGGAGAGTCAGAGAGACACAGGGAGTGAAAGAAGGTAGAGTGATGCTATAACGAACGAACGAGCGGACGGACGGAGAGGCGAAGGCAGGAAAAGCGAGAGGAGAGCTCGTTGGTGCGTCTGCCCTAATATGCAACATAGCTGCGCCGGACGCCCAGACGCCGACCGAGGCCGCTTCGCCGCCCCGCATGAGCCGGTCTGGCTGAGCGCCTGCTGGTAGGCGTGCTGCAACCCGCAAGACGCACCGGCGGCGCTGGACCTTCCCTGGAGGCTGCCCATTGATGCAAGCACCTTGACGCGCGCTGGCCACTCGGCTTCCTCTGTGCTTTGGGATCAGGGACACTCAACGGTTTTTGAGAGTTCATTAGCATCGACTTAATCATCTCTTCAGACAATTGAAGGAATTGCTGACATGGTTTCGATTTTGTAGGTTTGTCACGGCGCTCGAGCATGTATCATTCGTGAATTTTTATCATTGGTGGATATAGGCAACTTTTCGACCAGGTGAGTTAATGATTTGAATAAATAAATACATATAACACAAAGCAGTTCCTATAAGTCTTCTTTCTCGTTGGAATCGAATTTCGTACATGATAACAGTGATCTTCAATCATTGTCAATACCCCTCAAAACAACCGTTAACCTCCACTGTTTCCCCAACACATAAACATCTTTTATCTCGCATGAGTTTGGAGCCACGGAGTTATACTTCCTCTTGTATCAACGATCACATTTCATACCTTTTACGGAAATTTCTCAGTATTCCATACTTGAGAATTCTAGCAGTTTGATTCAAAGAATTGTAAATTATGTTATGGTTAACAGTCCTCTAATCGTCTTCTATATCTTCCTTAACGTGGCTTAGGTTTTATTACGCTTCAAAATTTTCAGGATAATTTGAGAAGAGTTAACGTTTTGTTATTTTTTGTTACTTTTTATTTTATTGATCATGATGGGGGAATTTCTGATTGGTGACTATTTAAGAGAAATATTTTGTTTAAGGGAATAATATGATAAAAATGTGGACAGGGAGAACTATTGTTTATCACAGTTAAATTATACGTTAATTAGGAATCAGGAACGTTTGACCAAATTAAATTAATATGGTAATCGTATGAACCTTCACAATAGGTTCAACCTTTAGCTCTTTGTATTAAGATTCACAAAATAGTAATTTGACTATCGGAGAGCATATAAGCTCACATAATGAATAGTCTATTACTTCATTAACAAATAAATCTTACGTACCTCTTCAATTTTCATCAGTAAATGAGGAACAGTTTTAGTTTGAGTTTTTGGGTAGTGTGATATAACTGCATTTACATAAAACATTGTTTATCTAACATTTATCTATTTAGACGTTTTATTTTGTAAAATCTATTGAGAAAATACGAAAGGAATAGAAACCTAAAGAGTACGAAGATAATTTGTTGTTATATTTCCGGGGATGATGTATTGTAAGATTCCATTATTAGACCTAGATGTATATCAAATGAATGAGAAAACCACGTCTATAGAAAAGGCGGATGCATCCTGAGAGCCATGAATACATGGAATCGTTAGGCTAAAGAGCAGTGCTCTTAACATGCGGCGCCCGCGATTGCCTTCTTTTAAGCGACGCGGCCGTCACAGTCGATTCTTGCGGTGAGGGATGGGCTTGTCCCGGATGCCCGTCGCCCGCTTTCGCCCGCGGAATGGCCATTTCCATTCCGATGCAGAGCGGGACGGCGCCGCCCAAGGACGGCGGACACCCGCGGACGCTGCTCAAGTCTCCACCGTCCACACCACCTCTGCCGTCCACACTGCCTCTGCCGTCCACACTGCCTCCGCCGTCCACACTGCCTCTGCCGTCCACACTGCCTGCGCCGTCCACACCGCCTCCGCCGTCCACACTGCCTCTGCCGTCCACACTGCCTCCGCCGTCCACACTGCTTCTGCCGTCCACACTGCCTCTGCCGTCCACACCGCCTCCGCCGTCCACACTGCCTCTGCTGTCCACACTGCCTCTGCCGTCCACACTGCCTCCGCCGTCCACACTGCTTCTGCCGTCCACACTGCCTCTGCCGTCCACACTGCCTCTGCCGTCCACACTGCCTCCGCCGTCCACACCGTCTCCTCCACCTCCGCCGCCGCCTCCACCGCTGCTTCCACTTCTGCCTCCGCCGTGGCCGCTTCCACCTCCGCTTGCGCCGCCGCCACTTTCGCCGCCGTCGCCTCCGCCGCCGTCCACACCACCTGCGCTCCGTCCGGCGCCGTACACAACCCCTCCGCCACCTCTGCCGCCTCTGCCGCCGTGCACAGCGTCTTCGCCTCTCCATCGCCTCCCTGCGGTGTCCTATAGAGTTGAGACAAGCAGTTAGCTTTCCACCTGTCATATTCAAATCCTTGTCGATCTAAGTGAAATTTGTGGTGAATAAAGCGGGTTCGCGGCATATCTCCGCGGGGTTTTCCCGTTTTCCCATTTTCTCATTTCTTTCATCTAATTTCACCATTTCTTCCATCATTTTTCTTATGATACATGATAAGATACATCGTTATTCATATCATATAAACTATTCTAGGTAAGGCAACAGGATTTGAGGTTGGAGAAATGAGGACTGAGTGAAGAGATCTAAAGGTAGTAGATTCAGTGGAACCAATGAAGAATGTGTGAAGTTTTCAAGATGATGGAGGTGGTGGAAGCAGGATGTCTAAACCGTCTCTGCCGGTTTCGTATCTTCACTAAGTGCGCCTTCTTCACCACTTTCACATTTTGTTTTTTCTTCACATCGTCCTCTCTCTCTCAGTCGTCACTTCACCTCATCCGAAAGGTGGCGATGAAGTGAACGATATTATGGGGAGTATGTGTAGTCGATGCATTACAAAAGTGCAAGTGTTGGCGGCGGTCTTCATCGCCTCAATCGCATCCGTGTGGTACATAATCTGCAGCGCCACCACGTCTTCCTACTTTCTGGGTGGTGCAGGGTTCACGGAGACTATAGGAGTTTTAGAACAAATGATGGACGTCTTCATTGCCTCTATCAAGTTCATGTTTACCTCCTCCGTCCCTAGATGCAATGCATCTATCGCACCGATCGTATCCCTTCGCGACCCCTTTTTTTATTAGTTTTTATCATTTCAATTATTTACCTTTTGTCTTTTTGGAATCGTTAATAATAATTATCATCAGGGAGGAGTCAATGGAATGTGACCTATCACGTTTATAATTAAAAACTTAAAAGGTATATTGTTTTAAATTCTTTTACAGGCATGTTAATTTTGTAAATATTGTCAGGATCCAAATTTATCAGCAAACTTGTTGAAAACACGTTTAGTATTTTTAAATATTTTTGATGAACATATATTTTATCATATATAATTTTTTATTTTTTTATATATGCAAACTATTTTACATTTTGAGCATTGCTACACTCTGCTGTTTTCCTAGTCATAACATGTATGACTTGGAATTGCATCTTACGATTCAAACATGCATATTATTTTGTATTGAACAGATTGCGGTGTACAGGAAATACACTACAAATATGCTACAAAAAGCAAAAACAACTTATTAGGAAGATAAATTGTGAATAATTTTTACCATTATTCCAGTCACTAAGATATAGTGTAGCCCTTATGGTCTTATTTTTTTCAATATATTTTCTCACAAGAAGTTCAATTGAAGATGGATAGACTGTCTACATTCTTGAATATATTTCTCTTCTACTTGACCGGTATAAAATCTACGCAAGCGTACATTCAGCTGCTAGCCATATTTTCACTTTATTTATTTTTAATGATACATACGAATGCTATTGAGTAATGATATCATGACATAATTATTGGTATTATGATAACGTAATCATTACAAAAGACAATTTAACCTGAATTACTCACCACATTTTTAGATAGCATGCGTAAAGTTACGTAAGAATATCAAATTACTATATTTTAATATATTTACTTATCTATTTTTCTATTCTACTTATCTATTTTCGAAAGTTTTTCTTTGGGTTATTAATTAGCAATTTATTTTTGAAATACCGTACACATTTACTCTGCTGTACATACTGTACATTTACTCTGCAAAATACCGTACACATTTAAAAGGATGCAACATGTGTATAAGGGCCATGTTTTAGAGATATTACTTGAAAATGAAAAAAATAAATCTTATAATATCTTAAAAACATCATATTGTGAAATGATTGGTGCCGTAGATTTCTACGAAGTCTATAAAATTAATTGTGAAATTTTTATGAATTTTAATTCTGATTGGGACTTTATCAGAGTGTGCATCCAAATGGTTACATGTGAATTATGGTACTACTTTTAACTAAAGATATTTAATATACTGTGAGTGAAACTGAAACTGCAACGTGTGCGCTGCATTTTGCACCCTCATTTCATGCAGAAGCAGTAGCACATCTAACGCCACAAATAAACGAACCTCCAGTAATTGCTTGAAATCGCCCGCATTTAAAATTAAAATTGCTCATCATTACCATACATGTGCCACGCGATATTTCCATCGAAAATTTTCACACATCCCGGAACATAAAAGGAATATTTCACATAGCAACTGCATAACAGAAAAGCTGGCATTGTGAATGTAGATTTTATCTAATGAAGTCGTTTATAATACAGCTGTGGATTAATGCACATTGAATGATCTATGTTCGTGGAGCGATTTCGCAATCGTGAAGACTGCGAACGCTGAACACATCCGCCGCGCCGACGGTATTAAAAGGAATAAATCTGTTTGGGGGTGGGGCGGGGTGCGGGAGGGCGGAGGTGGTGGCGCCACTGCTGTGGGAACTGCGTCCGCTTCGCATCGCGGGAGACGGCAGCGGCCACAAAGGCTCGGCTTGGCGGCGATCGCGCCTTTTAGAGAAGTGCGGGCGGTCTGCGGGGTATTGGGAGTTGCGTGCGTGACTGAGATACGCAGCCGGCAATGGGAGTCGACTTGGGAACTCGCGCGCAGCACTGAAGAGCTTACTTCCAGAGTGACCTACCTCCGTTTCCGTTTGTTTTCTAGTTTTACATATCAGTGTATTTTCATCATGGTGCAAAATATTGTGTTTACAAAATGGAGTTTCTTTTATGTTCATCGCTATCCAAAAGTATGTGCATTTTCTTTTGAATTATAAAACTGAATTTAAATGCAGTCCCTTCCCCAAAAAATGGAAATACGAAATCCTATGAACCGAAGACGAGACAGAATGTAGATAAATTCTACGTGAGACAAAGGTGGAATGCTGCACGTGCATGTTGGGAACATTTAGAAAGCTAACAGTTAAAAACTCAAGAGAAAGGAAGGAAATGGAATTATAAAAAATGGAATTGAAACAGTGGTTTAATCATTTTCCTGTTTTAGTAGAGATCTTAATTATTGAATCCTTGCCAAAAACTGATAGTCATAATTAAAGCGTACTGGTTTAAAGTCATAGTCATAGTTATAGTTAGATCATAGATAGTCATAGTTAAAGCGTACTAATTAAAGCGTATTTACTATTGTAATTCAAGGCATTACCTTTGTTATAAATATAAATATTGTTGCTTTATCTCTAACAAATCATTCATTCATTCTTTGATCGATAATAACGATGAGAAATCCAGGAATGGAAACTTGATTTTGCTCACATTTTACTGTGAATCAACTATAACTACGTATTATTAGAAACATACTAATTTAGAAAAAAACTGACAGAATCAAGTAAAGAAATGGAATAAGCATTTTAATGGCACAAAATCTCTCACACCAAAAATTGACTGATTAATTCGTATTTCCAGGCACGTCAACTGCTAAGGTTGTACTAAGTGTAGTGCATGTTTTATCGTGGGAAGGGGCGGTGATTTTCCCCCTCTGGATGACAAGGTCCGTCGCTGACCTACTCGTCTGGTTACAGAATTTCCCCAACCAGGTATCTCCTATCAGCTGGTCACCGCCACTGCGGGGGAAAGCTCTCACCTTGTGACTGATGTGTGGTAGTGTACTGCATGTTAGTGTAACTGTGTGTATGTAAAGGGTGAGGATAGGACAGAAAAGAGGAAGGAAAGATCGCTCGCGGTTCATTGCTTGTTTATTAGGGCTCTGTTCAGACATTCGCCTAGTATTCATCTGAGAAAACACGGAAAATTACTGATAAGAGCCATCTGCTGCTAGAGTTCTCTTCCTCTCCCTCTCTTAGCTATCTAGCTAGTGTAAAAAAAGTCTGCCATTGTCAGGACTCAAGTCCTAGTACCTCCCGGTCAGAGGCACTGTGTCACTGAGTCAGTGACAACAGTTAATGCCAAGAGCGGTCCAAAAATTGAAAATTTCAAAAACGTTTTAAGTTAGACGCTCCAGAAGGACATGTCGAAGTGAACAAAATCAAGATTGATGACCAGATTGATAATGTAGGCGGTATGCGTTGAATCCTCAATGAACTCTGCGACTTTGGCGGGAAAAGTCTGTGACGTTTGTTGCGTCAGAGTCCCTACATTTGTAATTCCGTGCGCTGTCACGGCGATGTAACGGGACTGGGAGGGCTGCTATTTTAACTCGGCAGGAGACGGGCAAAAACGAAGGGGGTCCGGAGGCTGCCGACAGAGGCTGCGGCGCAGAAACGGGACGTGCGTCCTCGCACGCATACAAAGAAGGGGCGATCTCCACCGCTGCCTCCTCCACCGCCCCCACCACCGCCTCCACCACCACCTCATCACCACCCCCGCCGTTCCTTTTGCCCGTGCCACCACGCCCGCCATCGACTCGGCCACTGCAGCCACAGCCCTGCTGCGTTTATCACCACCCCCGCCTATGATTCTTCCCTTTCCACCGTCCCCGACGTTGTCGCAGCCGCCATGCTGCTGCTTGTTCTACCACCCCCGCCGTCGACCCCACTGCAGCCAAAGTTGATGCCTGTTCTACCGCCCCGTTCATGAACTAAGCCACCACCGCAACTTCAATCTCGGATGCCCTACACCAGCGCCCCTGCCGACGATTCGGCCGCCGCCACCGCCATGCTCGCTGCTCGTGCCACCATTCCTACCGCTGACTCCAACGCCACCGCCATCTCTGCTACCTGTACCACCACCCCTCAGCTCCGGTGGTGGTACAGGCAACAGAGATGGCGATGGCGTTAGCGATAGGAAAGGTACTCCACCAAATGCGCGTTTGACTAATTCTTCTCTCTCCGAGCCACCGCTCTGTCTG
The DNA here is from genome assembly GCA_011170035.1 of Teleogryllus occipitalis. Taxonomy (NCBI): domain Eukaryota; kingdom Metazoa; phylum Arthropoda; class Insecta; order Orthoptera; family Gryllidae; genus Teleogryllus; species Teleogryllus occipitalis. The sequence continues at coordinate 113,621 of BLKR01001370.1, forward strand.
TGCTGGTTTTCCCGACGCCTCGTCCTAAGCATGTGCTTACATACGTCTCTACCCCTACAGCCCCTCTCCTTTGTATCTTCATTGCATTCCTTTCGTTGGCGCTATGTATGGTCACCTTTGCCGTAATCGTCGCCGCTTCCCCTTATCTCCGTTGCCATCGTCGCCACTGTCGCCACCGTCACCACCGTCACCACCGTCACCACCGTCGCCACCGTCACCACCGTCACCACCGTCGCCACCGTCACCACCGTCACCGTCTCCGTCGCCATCACCTTCACCGTCGCCGATGCGTCTGTCGTCGTCTCCGAGGGTGGTCATCACGAAATGTGTGTTCTCACACACCCATCCCTACCTGCCGATGTTCTTCTTGTGCCATTGTCTGTTTTCAACTGAGTATACGTACGTGCCTACAACGTGGGATGATTCTTTACAGTATGGAGATGCAAGAGAGACTCCTTAAAGAATATAAACGAAAATAAAATTTAATTTTCCTTCCTGTTCGCGTAACTGAGTTACAAATATATACTGAAATTTCACGGATCCCATATCTGGCAAGTGGCTTTCCATAATCAAGATGAGGTGTACTATGAAATACGTAGATCCTATTTAGCAGACTCAACAGATAGTTATTCAATTTTAGTAAATGGTCAGTTTCATGTCCTGTATTGAGTGACTTATTGGGAGAAGAGGATGAAATTTCAAAATTAAACAGGCTGTTAAATTTAATTTTCGGTTGTTTCCTTTAGAAATTTGTTTTTTTAAAACAAAATCACATTTGCATTTTGTTTGAGGCTATTGTATTTTGAAATTAAATTCGTGTTAAAATCTTTATTTTAAATCAATTAATGTATTACTAGTCACATTTACTAATTGGTAAATTTGTTCTTACGATACATTGTTTATCCGTCTATAAAATGTGAGTTTTATACAAAAAAATATTGTATTAGGAAGTAATTAGAAAAAAATATTCAGTAGCCAATGTACAATATACCTGATACTTCTTTGGCTGTATAAAACTACGGAATCCAATACACAACAGGGAATTTAAAACAAGTAATACAATAACTAATCGTGCAGCAAATGATGATTTACATACGAGACGTGGAAGTATAGTGGCTGGGGGGATGAAAGATAACACTGTCTTCTTTAGGAATTAAAAGTAGCTTAACTTTTGTGCTTCAGATGGAAGATACATTGCCCCAAGTATTTTCTGAGTCAGCTAACAAGCTCCAACAATCCGCCACCGATCTAGAAGTCTATTCACAGCCCTTGTGACTCACTGAACACAATCAGACAGCGTGTACGGGTATTGTATTTGATGCTCGGGCAGAAATCTTGCGAATACCCTTATAAGGCATTGCTTGGACAGACTACGCTTCGTAGAATATGTTACGCGCAACCGAATAAAAAAATACGGTCCGTTCCGTTTCTGTCTGGGAAGGGAGCGAGTGCTGAATCGCGAGGGGATTCCGATCGTGATCGCGAAGGAAGCGTCTAAAAATAGAAAAAATCGCGAAAACTCTCGTTAAACCTCGTGACTGCCGTTGCGGGGTGAGGCGGCTGCGAAGGCCGACGGCGGCCCCGCCAATAAAAAGAGTCCCCGCCTCCCGCGAGGCCGCCGCAGGGCGCCGAGTTCGTGCGTTGAGCGGGAGGGATTGGGAGACGTGCGGGTGAAAACGGTAGCTAGGAAATCGACAACGGTTCATGAGGAAAAAACAACTGTTGATTACTTTGATAATATAATTTAAATGGTTAGAATGTATTATGTTTGAAATTTAATACCTTTAATAATTTAAATAGATATTTTTAATAATGAGTATAATGTAACCATAAACCCGTCAAGAGGTCTATTTTGTAATCCACCGTGCTTTCCAGGACGTTCTTGTTGTAAGGGAATTCAATTGAGCTACAAATTATAATCCTAATATGTAAATAAAATGGATACGCGTGGGTGGATATGTTGGGATATTTGGTATGCAATATCTTTACAATTACAGTGACAATTCCTCTTAAATTTTGAACTGACATTTTTGAAAAGTGAAGAAAAGACATAGGCGGAGGCATTTGGATTTGTGATTCCAAAATATCCTAAGTTTGGGTACATAACAAATATTGCAAAATAAAGAATTTCACAATGTGTATAGGCATCATTGTCGTTGCACTTTCACGGACGACTCAGATTCCGGGCGGAGCGGGCGGGGCTTCTTGATAAATTTCTGTTAAGATCCAGGGACAACGCCGAGTTATCAGCTAATTGTAACTTACAGTGCATTACATTTCAAGTTCATTGAATTTCATTGTACATGCTTACTTTTCTTCGAGTGATTAAAACAATAGTTGCATCACTTAGTACTTACGTATCAAAACCTATTCTAATCTACTTTTCACATTATGCGTTTTAAAACAAGCGTCTATATTTCCCCCTCTTGTGTGTTGTGAATTGAAAGTGGAAGGATGTTTTGTTCTAAAAATCTGTCAGTATATGACAAACACATTTAGGGCCATAAAGAAGAACATAACTACATTTAATAGAACACCTAGATTATTTTAAAGCAATTCCAGCTCGATATAATATAGTATAATGTTAATGTTAAGTCTGCGTCTATAAATTTTGAATCAGGTTATCGATATCTTCTTTAGAAATCGAGCTGAACATGTGATTCACCCAGGATTTCGTGAAGATGTAACTGTTGATGCTTTCGCTTCTAGAGAAAACATTAATTAGGATTTTGGTTTGGAGAAAGCGTGAATACTTCATCGTTACTGATAGATTGAATAGTTCTTAAATGGTTTTTAATTTTGGTGTACTGTCTTGCATTAAATTCCTTGGATAGAAACTATCATCTTGAGGACTGCAAATTATTGTGCGTTATGATAAGAACGTAAAACAAAAGAAATGTTAACATGTATTATTACCACAGCGTAAATTTGATCGAAGTATTCTTCAGCAAGCGATTCTTGACGGTAACTGAGACTCCGAATCAGTGTTCGGCCGTGGCAGTTAGATAGGTGGGCGCGGCGGGCGGCCAAGTCGCCATAGCTCGCTGCGAAATGTCAAAAATGAACAATAAAAAATTCACTTCATTTGAAACAAAGAATTAGCACGAGAAAGTTTAAATATCAAAAACATTTTTAGAGAAACTAAAGCAATTCCACACGAATATGACACGATTCTTCAACTATTCTTTCTGTTTGCTTTCATGTGCATTCATTTGCTTATGAAATGTGTGAAAACTTGTGAAATACTATGTGACATATGGCATTTTTTCTATTTTATTACTAAATAAAGATGTTATAAAATCAAATTATTTTGCATTGACGCACTTTACGAATATTATATTGAGAAACACTTGAAGATTTATCTTTGCTTATATATAATTATTATTTAATTAGTTTCAAAGGTTCATAATTGAAAATCTTGCTCGTAAAGTAAGGCCCTATTTTGTCCCACCATCAAAAGTCACGCCCTTATGCATTCTATTTTCCTTTTCTGTGAGTATTTCGACCATTTCGAGCCAGTGTGTACAATGGCGTTGATGGCGGCTGTCGTTGGTGCATCGAGTTTCCACAACCATCCCGTCCAACCGCGCCACGGCCTTCAACACTCTTCCAATGTTTATTGCATGACTCCCGCAGCACGCGCTCAGATTCAAGTTCATCGTCTGTTTCTCGCACTTATGTCGGGACGAAGGTACGGGACACAAGAACTTGGATTATAGAGTACAAGAATCAATGTATGTTACGTCTGGTAGATGTTGCTGTCAGAGTATCGTACAAGTTTACAGTTGTTTTGCATCATTTTCTAGTACGCAACAAGAGCAAGAAAGCGACGTCATATTTATCGAATACTGAGTAACACACGTAGTATTAGAAACACCCTGTCTATGATTCTGACTGGATGATATGCACGCAGTGTTTTTTATTAATTTACTTCATATTTACTTATTCAGGGTTTAATTCTGATAAATTATTACATATTCGATTTTTAATTTTGTTCCATTTTGTTAAATATGATGCAAAAAATATATTGCGAACTGCTACTGAAACTAAAGGAAATGTAACCGAATGAAGATATGATTCAACGAAACCCGTAGAAGCTATGTATCATTCAATATTCTCTATTTACGGATCCCCACAATTAGTGAAAGGATTTGAATAAATTTGAGATTTGATTTCATTTTATCCTCGGTTGTTTGCTTTACTTCACAACGCCATCATTTTCTCGGCAAGGTGAAATTATCTGATTTTTTGCAACTAAGCCAAATGTTAATTGTTCCGAGAACGTTTCTCAAGATCACCTCCTCTATCATCTACTTCTTACTTTTATCCTTGAATTGTAGCACCTTTTTATACTCTTTTATACGTCCTTTCTCTTTCAAGAAATATACTAATAACAGGATTGTGGGACCATATTACACCGGGGGAGTAATTATTCAACTCTAAATTTTGACATCCCTGTTTGTTTTCAGCGATTCCTAAATGGCTGGAGTGACTCATCCCCGAAGGTCCATTCCTGGGAACTCCTTTGTGGAGCAGCTGATGGCAGAAGAAAGCGAAGGTAACGGTACATTCGATGCACTTCTGCTCACGTGCCTTGGGAAGGCCGAATCTCGCGTGGCACTTCGCTGCCGTCGGTGGCCTGCGCCTTCAGCTAATGGGGCAATCCGAAGACACCTCTCTTCCAATTACGGCTGCGGTCGCCGCAATACCTCAGCCGACCGTCGCAGCCTCCGCGTCCAGACGACGCCTGCTTTTTAGGCGTTCCCGCCGCCGCCGCCGCCGCCGCGACTGCCTCGTCGCAGCTTCCACTTCATCTTCCGTCTCGTGCTGTCTTGCCATCACTCGTAACTCACTGCATGGCGCCCGCCGCCAACCGCCAATCTCCCGCTCCGCTGTCACTCGACATTGTTCGTGCCAACATTCTTCACCGGCTTTGTTCTACCTTGTACCCTCTCCCAAAATTGAATACTCATTCCTATTCAAACATTTACTTCGAACATTGTTTTTCGCGACCCAACCCTCTAGTAATCCCTAATGCATTTCCCCTCGTATGTTCTCGTTTCTCAGTATTTCATTATTTTATGTTTGTCCTTGTACCTATTCGATGTGTCCTTCATTTTTACCTCGTGATTCTCCCCTACATTCTCACGTATTGTTCTTCCCTCTTCTTCATTTCAAGTCATCATCTTGAATAATCGTCTCGTGATTTTCAATCGTAGACGTTGTGCTGTCTCGTTCATTTGCCGTTTCCTTTTATCTCTCGCTACCCGCTGAACCCCATCAAGTTCTAAAACACTCTGTCATTAAAGTTTCTTCTCCATATAACTTTCCTTTTCTTCGCCATCCTCTTGAATCATTAATTATCTTCGAGCACATGTTCTCTATCCTCCCAAGCAGCTCCCGTACCCTACTTACTCAGACTGCCTTCAAAACATCTCTCTCTGTATAGTATTTGCTTTCAAGTGCCGCGAAGCCGTTGTTGCAGTCTCCTTCGCCAAGTCGCTGTAACCGCGAATGTCTCACGAATCTCTGCTGCCGGTTTTTGCCCCACAAGGCGAACCTGCATTGTGTGCGAAGCGTCCGCAATTCAAAGGATGTTTTTTGGGCCAGCGAGTCGTCAACCGAGGGTCTACCTGGTCAAGAACGTCCGTCTGTTGCAGCGTCTTTTGTAGAGGAGTGAAGAGCAGTGATCGCGAAAACTTTCAGAAAATAGAAGAAAGGGGGTATTTGCTCGTCCTGTCTTGAGTAGCGGTTCCCTTGGCAACCCTTCCTGATAAATGGTGTGATTTGCAGTCCAAAATTTATTGATCATTCTTACAGGGCGATTCAAGCCGTCTTACTCAAGTCTTTCAGAGACGAGCCTTTCAGAGATCAAGGTTAAAAAGTATTGTATGCACGTACAATGCTAAAGAATGAATGAAAAGTAGAATTGGCATTCATTTGATAAGTCACGCAAGTAATCGAATTCGAATTTCATTTCGTTTGGGTTCCGGTAGAGAGCGCTCGCATATAGCATTTGGTATTCCCTCTCATCCTATAGATTTATATCTAAATAGTGTTAATATAATATACGAGAAAACTGTTTTCCAGTCCATTTTCACGAAGTGCTATTGATATTTGATATCGTCAAATCTGTGATAATATCAGAATAGAAGAATCATTGATAGTTTTGGAATCATCTAAATTCGAATGTCTACGACTTTACTGCTTTATTTCTTAACATACTCATTGTCCCAGTACTATATGACGTTGCTTCTGTACTTTTTAAAGTATCTCAAATACAGTACATCTGAAAGGGGCGGTCTTTGGTAAGAGATCTATATCTGCCAGTGAACTATTTTCCTTATTTCTACGTTTGTTATCAACGAGGAAGAAAGAAGTCATAGATTCTAAAGGATACATTTCTTTTAATACTGAGTGTCTATCAGTATAATCGTTTGCTAAGACATCGTGGATTCTCGTTTTTCTAATAAATTATCGTCAAATACATTTTTAATATTATTTTTAAATTATTATCAATGGGGTGCAAGCTCATGTAGATTATGGTTAAACTCCATTTTACATTCTATAACAGTTTATTTTAAAGTAATGGGTTAGTTATTCTGCTTTTTACCAACGAAGTGTGGCTCTTGTGCCACCGTTGATTCAAACGCTTGCTAATTATTTTTCTTGTTATTTAAAAATTGTATTATGAATTCAGTCTCAATTTATGGATTTATGAAGGGATCTTCCTTCAATAGAAGGCTCAGTAATTCATCAATATTTTACTATACGTATTTGTATAACTGAATGCAGATAGGTTATTTTTCATTCAATCCATTTTGTCCGCACCCAATACCAAATCGATTGGTGGATAATTGAACAAATTTTGGATCGTAATTCATGTATGGTCATTTGCTTAAATTAACTTAGATAACTTACTCAGGCTGAACGGCGTATCAAATTAGACTTGTGGCCATGTTTATGATTTTACAGACTCGTTTTATCCAATTAAAACGGGATCTCTACTTATTCTTTCCCTCAATCATTGCGAGGGTAATGGTCGAATAATCCATTATGAAAATAAGGTGACCATAATCCATTTAATGCATTATAGATATCTCATTTTCTTATTATTCAACTAGCCTTGAATCAAAAAGTATCATAATAGCTTCGACTTCAGCGTAATAAAAATCTGAGTGAAATAGTAATTAGCATTATCAATGAAATTCACTTCTTTGCCACAAATTGGCACTATATAGAGCCGAGGCACAAAACTGGTCACAAATGGAGATAACCTTATTCAATTCTCTCTTGCATTTTTTATTGAACTCCGAGTTTTTGTACGGTATGAATTCGTACTTCCTACATACACGCACTACACAAATACGATTATTATTCTAGTGTTCCTACAAGAGTTGTGTAATCCAAAAAGAAAAAGAAAAAAATATAAATTAAAATATCTCAAAGATGATAGTATATGCTTCAAATCCCTTTGTTGATGAATTTATTTTGTTACTCAACGGTCGTGGATTCATATCACATGAATCAATATTATCTACTAGCTTAAGAATTCAAGTAATGCTCGAGCATTTACTTATAACAATCATCTAAAAGATAGATGGCCGTTCATAGTGTTGTTCGAAATTTGCGTGAAATCGTTTCACACTAAAAAAATAACTGCACGTCTTAGGAAGGAAACATGAAGTATAATCAAATTTACATTTCTGGTTGAAGAAATATTTTAATCCTTTAATATCAGTCTCTTAACGGGATCTATATAGGCTTTAATAATAATAAAAAAATAATATGAAACTGAAGTGGGCCCACGTCTCGGTATTCAGTTTTCCCAATGTATCGGACATTATTAAAAAAACTGCAGGGTGGTGGCGGAATTCTGACTTCAAATTCGATTCAGCTCGTCAACATTCATAGATAAACATGTACCAAGTCTTTGGATCTGACAACAACCCCCGAAAACAAAAAATAAAAAACAATTTCACGCAATTTAAAAAAAAAATTTCGCAATTTAAAAAATTGAAAGGTGATGGCGCAATTCTGTCTTCAAATTCAGGCGTTGAAGTACATAGAGGGATACTCGCTAGGGGTAAAAATTATTTTCAGAAGTTATTTTAATATCATTTGAAGTAACATTTTTCATTCTTCTGCGTAATAAATGTACAAGACTAACGTTCCTTCTTCTTTTAGTTCGCTGATTTGATATTTTGATTTTATCTATGTGAAGCCAGTTTGTACGACTTTGTGTACTGAAAAGTAATTTTGTAATATTTTTAAAGTACGTTGTGGGGTAAACTTTGGTATTATAACTACGGTATTTTGATTATTGGCCACTCAAAAGTATTTGTGCCAAATTTAGGGGCAATCATTCCAGTGATACTAATTTGTTTGTGTCACACTCCATTGTAAACAATATCACTTTTATGTGATATGAGAACATAATATGGGATAATGCCGAAATTTTGGAGTCGGTACGTTGTTATAAAACCTTATACTCGAGATTTGAGGAATGGGAGAACAGGGACATAAGATCGTCTATCTTAAACAACGACGTCACTACAAAATTGATTGAAAAGGATAAAGTACATCAGATAACTAAAAATGATTGATGGTACTGGGGAAATATCAGTGTTATTCAAATGTAGCGTCTCACCAAGATTCGAGAGAAGTGCTGCATTCAGATAAATTTTTGTCCATGTGTACGTTTCATCTAAATGTAATAGGTGTCGGGAGGCCAATCGGAGGCGTACAGCTTATCAGCGTTGGGGCGGCGCCCTGCAAGGGGCAGATTTCTGTTGGGGGATACTCGCGCAAACCGACGAGCATTTCAGTCAGTGTGCTCTGTCGGTCGGCGTTGTATTTCACGTTCCAGCGGGGGTCGAACACCCACGGGACATAGCATGCACCACATTTACCGAACTCAGATCATTGTAATTGCCGCGTCCAGAAAATCTAAACAATTTATCCTCTGAACCACCATTTGATATAAACACGGCGTATTCATTGGTGTTAGGTCACAGTCAGTGCTCCTGGACAAATGACGCTCAGCCGGGGATGGACGGACCCCGTCCACCGCGACCACATTCAGCCATGCATTTACAACTCAAATTTATACCCTGCGCACGGTGAGGTTCGTCTCTGCAGTTTACTTTACCGGAGAGACGGAAGTTGCAGAACACTCTTCGTGATAAACAGTTCTGACGGAATAATGAAGGTGGCCAAGATGTCGTGGAACCACAAAACGGTGGAAGAAAACATCAAATTCACTCAGCTGTGAGTCTCGGTGCATTATGGCTGCATGAGCATGAAATGTCATTGCAGGATTCGGTGGACGTTATTGCGGGCGTTACGCAAAAATATAGATTATCGTGATAGCTATTGGATGTCATTGCGGGATTCATCAACCCAATATTTTCTTGGGTTGATGATCCAGTTTGACTGTCCAATTGTTATTATTATTATTATTATTATTATTATTATTATTATTATTATTATTATTATTATTATTATTATTATACTTTTAAAAATATTTTATACTATAATGTTGATACATTTTTATTTGCTTTAAAAATATCTATCATCTCTGAAGTTCCAAAGAAAAAGTGTTGAGTCTAGTTCAAAATATAGATTTATAAACCTATATTTTGGATACTTCTGAAACTTTATAATAAAATCAGTACTGAACACGTTTTGAACATATTCGTAATCTGCATCTCATATCCTTTGACACATTATCTCTCGCAAAGTTCTGAACTAATATAGTAGCTTTTGAAAAAAAATAAAAGCATTTCATTCAGGGCGTAATTATTGCAATAATAAAAACGAAAAGCACGAAAATCTGAATTCTCAAGTTTGGAATAAAAATATAAGATGTTTGTATTGACCTAAAGTAGAAGTTCAAATGCTGCAAAGCATTTGAAATGCACTTAATTTTTTTGTAATATACCGAGAATCGCAACAAGATATGTTGGCGACAGTAAATAATGTCCGAGTTGCGAAGATAAGGAAGCGAAAATAAAGTGTTGTTCTATTTACATAAAGCATTTAAATTGAAATCGAATGGGTTGCAAGTGCACTTCTTTATGTCCGCAATTCATGATCGAAACCACAGTTTGTCTCGCCACAAGGGTCCATTGAGAAAGGGGTCCATCGAGAAAGGCCAGGGCCAGCCCACTTAATTCTCCTCACCTTAGATTTAACGCGTTTAAGCGTTCCTATATGTTTTCTAGTGTACTACTTCAAATACCGAGGCCATTTTGAAATGACCGGGAAAGAGATGAGATCTTTCGCTTGTTACGCTTCGCTACTGGATTAACCTAGGTTCATGATCTAACCTCGTAATGGAAGGATGTTTTATGGATTATTCTACCACGCTCGCAAATTAAAAGCCAATCATTGCATAACTCACGTATGCGTACACAATCTGGTGTGCCATTGCGTTTTTCATTACTTTACTCAGCACTTTTTTATTTGTCTTATTTTACTCTACTTTAATTCTCTTCCCTCTAAATAAGTAATGACAAGGTTGCGTACTGTATGCTCTAAAATGCCGCGAGCGACTATAACAATCTACAAACCTGTTAGTCTGATAAGTGACATGAATAAAAGCGATGTCACTGACGAAAACCAGCAGCAACGAGGTCATCAAATGATATAAAATATTTTGATTTTAAGAAAAAGATGAGAACAGAAAATAAAGAAAAATGAGTTAATTAGTTTAAAAAAACACACGGTTTTAATTTTTCTCACCGTTCCTTTATTATATCATTCCCTGAGCCACTTTCACTACACCTCTGTTCTTGAGAGTTGGTCACCTGCGTGAAGGGAAGTTTGAGCCATCTTTGTCATTGGATTTTACTGCTGGCAACTGTTTTGACGCCACTTCACTTCTTGCAAAGTGTACTTACTTATCGATCCTGTTATTAAAATGAACTTCTTATGCCAATAGAACTGATTTTCGAAGAGCCACTTTCCAAAAATATGCAATAAATTTGGAATTCTCGGAATAGTATGTCACTGCAGTGCCTGTGACTGGGAAATTCTAGGGTTCGAGTCCCGACGGTGGCAGGATTTTCGACACTAGATACATAGCTAGGTCGAATTCAGCTTCTCTGTGGTGGAAAATTCAATCGGCTAGCAGCACTGATCGGTAGTTTTCCGTGGTTTCTACGATCAACACCAGCGGAATGCCCGAGCCGTACTCTAACAAACTAACACGCGATCTTTTCTTACCTTTCCTTGTTCTATCCGTACCTCTTATTTATGTCACATTCATGCACTACACTGCCATACATGCCGGGAGACAGATCAGGAGCTTACTGTTTGTCCCGACTGGAGCGATGCCCCGTTGGAAGGAGATCCCTGGTTGGGAAAAACTCCACTAACCCATGTGTGGGTCGGCGCTAGGATCTACCATTCATTGGGGGAATATCACCTCCCCCTCCCGAGAACAAGCACTCACTACACTTATGAGACTAATGAACTTAGCCGTTGTCGAGCTCGAAAACACGAATTTTTTTAATAATAGTTTTTATTATCCTTGTTCGACATTATTATGCCTTTCAAGGGTTTTATGATACATAGTATATACAATTTTGTTTTAAGTACTTTTTATCGTACATGTACAATGCTTGAAGACAATAATATTTACAATATAAGACAATAAAAACTAAGGATACCCAGGAAGGGTCCTTCAGAAAAATAAATACAATATTTGGATTAAAAACATAATTATTTAATTTAGAAATGTTGGAACCTGCTTTACAGCTAATTAAGGAGGATGTAGTAGGTCTTTAGAATATCTCGGTTTTATTCGTGGAAAAAGATTGACTGATTTACCTAGAGTGTACAAAGGAGTGGTTGGGCAAGATGAAAGAGACGAGTAGAAAGGAGAAGAAAGTTTTAAAATCCAAGTTTTCAGAGGTTTTATAGATAATTCAATTAAAATTTGATCATTTCTGATATAGCATGGAGCTTTTAAAACCTTTCTTAAAAAATTATTTTGCAGTTCTTCCGAAAACACGAAATAATAAATGAACCCAAACAGTTCGTGCTCGAGGAACGCGTCTCGCGACGCGATGCGCTGCGAGGCGAAGCGCGGTGGCAGTGGCGGGCGCGAAGGCCGCGGCGGGCGGCCTTGCGGCGCGCGCTCGGGTGACCTGCAGCGATCCGAGCGGCGCCTTGCGGTCGCGAGACGCCAAGCACAGCAGCGCCGCGCCGCGCCGAGCGGCGCCCAAAAAGGACAAATGGGCTGCGATGCCTTGCCACGCACCTGCACTCGGCCGACTGCCTTTTTACCTCTCGTGCGCCAAGTTCACACGAGGGATCTTGGGTAGAATGCAAGTGGTTTTGTACACTAGGCAACTGGTTTAGAAACTAGGAGAATACAAAAATCTTGTTGAATTTTTGCTACTAACCATCGTAGCCAAAATGTATACATTAATTTCTAAACTCTAGATGAACAGACAAGAAGAAATTGATATCGCGCATAAGTTATTCTGACCTGTAACAAGTTATCACGCTCGTTTTTATAATTTTCAAATATGAAAGCAACATCTCACCATTAGAACCATTAGATTTATTAATATTTTCACTTTATAGTTGTCAATTGCGATGTATCATATAGTGTAACAAAATATATCAATTATAGACAGTCTTTCAGAATAACTCATTATATCAAACTTTTTTCACAGTATATGTCATTTATCTGCCGCAAATCTCTCCCCAGCAGGGTTCCCAACCGCGGCAAGTTCTAATCACCAGACATGTGTGGTTATGTAGTGTATGTAATGAATGTTGTGAATGTGTAGTGTAGTCTGTACCCCCCCCCCTGTTTGTTAGGGTACTGCTCCGGCATTCGTTCGGTGGTAGGCTACGTTGAAAATGAACTTATTTCAATTCGTGATAAAAGAACTTGAAGATGAAGAACCAAAGACTACAACATTATTGTTTGTCCAATCATGAAAATATTAACGTTTTTGGTAAAAAGATCAAAGAAATGGGGGCAATGATATTACGAGGTCGTGAGTTAACGTACGTTATTATCAATTAGTTACTAATAATACTGCCTCTCCTTAAATTTGATCTTTGACAATGTTATATCAGTAAATAAATACTATAAAAGTTTGTCGTTGAAATGCATTTCTGAAATATTTTTCAAAGTGTTTTTGACATTTAGAAGTAATAAGTGACTTGTCATAAAAGCATCGAAGAAACCTTTTACGTACATTTTACGTAATTGTAAAATGTACTGTAAAATAAATACAAGATAATAAAGATGTGGTGACTGATTTTTAATGCTCATTCATGCTAAAAATCCATCACAAAATGTGTGAGCCAAAATTACGACTTTATTTCGCGGAGTACTACATGTTTCAATAGTTTAGTCCGTCCGTCCTCTTGGTTAGCACAGTCAGTCATAACACTGCTTTCGTGCATTTCCGAAGTTAATGAGACGAATTGAAGTCGAAACAGAAACTTGAATAATAACATAGTCATATATAGCCAAAGAATACGTTTTCTTTTGCATAGTAGAGTCTCGAGCAATTACTCTCGGCTGGAACAAGTTGTCCCGAACGACGAAATTTGTCGGGCATGTTTCTGGTTCAAAGCCAAATGATCAAAGGCCTTTGAGAATTTGTGCATAGCAAAATGGAAGGGCTACAAACACAGATCGTGCTCAGTTTTCCATAAACCTTTGCAAACTATTTGGTACTCTTCAGCAAGACTAAGAACCCGTGGAACTATTTATCGCCTATGTTATCTTTTCCAGTTTTTGTTTCTATTTCAATTCGTCTCATCATTGTGGACAGTGCACGAAAGCAGCGTCAAGGCTGACTCTGATACCCAAGGACAGAAAGTGGGTGTTTTGGAAAACTATTGAGACGGTGCTCATTCATATTTCAACACCACAATGTTATAAATTTGCGTTTTAAATGAATTATTACATATGTTAGTTTTTTGGGTTAAAAGAATTCACGAAGGTTAGTCGTTAAATGTCTGGAAATAAATGATGGTTTCGACTTTAGGTTTTCTCTTCCGTAAAGTGCTTCGTTAGGATAAATGAACTCATTACAATTCTTCTCGTCTTGGTCCTTCGAAGAAACAATATAGACCTCGCATTTTTTAGAGATTTAAATTTCAAATGTGGTTTTTCGTTGCGGCTCTTGAGAAGTTCGCGCAATAAAAGTACTCGTAAATTCGGAGCACATTGTACTTGCACGTGATTGACTATGGACACCTTTAAACGGCCGACTTGCGTACGTCGATGCGTTTTATGGGAGTTGCAGTAGTACAGAGTCGTCTTTAACGAGGAGAAGCCTTTTTCGTGATCGAACGTTCTTGTGTTTCTTCAGAACCCTGGACTGCCTTGAAAAATGTTCTATTTTCAGCTGGTTTGCCTTTACCCATATAATTTGAGAAAAGTCGACTAAATACTTAAATATTTCATTAATTTATGTGGTATGAAGTAATGGACTTGTACAGTCTTAATGAGAATCTCTCTTACACCATGCAAACAAAAATTGAATTGTTTTAATTAAGCTGACATGGAAAGTAAAAGTATTTGGCTATTTAAAAACACGTAAATGATATTTTAAAACATAAAAAGCAGCATAATAATACGTAATAAGTAAAACAAACGATTCATTCATTTCGAGCGTACACGAAGCATGGAAGTTTCTGTGTCGAACGAACATATACGCATGTGTATGTCATGTTAATAGAGATCATCATAAATGTATTTACCGCTATTTTTATATAATAGAATTTAGAGCCAGTGAAATTTACACTGATAATGGTGTGTGAAAAGGTTTAGAAAGAGTAGATAAGGATTTCTTGATAATAATTTGAACTCTTAAAAGAACGGATTAAAAATTAATATACACAGTTAAAAGGTAATAATTTCTGAGGCAATGTAATATAGAAACCTCTAATTATTGATTTTTTTAAACATAAAATAATTTGAACCCATTTCAATTTGCAGAAAATATTTTTGATAATTAGTGAAAAATACGAAATGGTGGTTGTAATAAATCTTAAGAAACTTTTAATTTGATTCTGGAACAGCCCTTCCCAACTCTTTTCCACTGAGCGCGCGCGCTCGTGGTGGCTCCAAGCTGAGACGGGGGCAGTGGCGCGGAGAGGGTCGCTCGTGGTGAGGGGTGGGTGTAGAGTGAGAACTGGGTAGACAGCCTTTTGACGAAAGGGCAAGAGAGTAACGGTTTGACGAACGCATCTTGTATCGCAGACCCGATAACAAATTCCCAATCAGAGGAACCTGCGAATTGGTCGCAATAAACGCGCTGATATTTCATATGGTCATTTTCGTAATTAAATAAACAGTTTAAAATTAATTTACGTGTTAAAACGTATTAACTTCATTAGTTTTTCGAATATTGTTAATATTTTTAAAAAAAGTTATAGTCGGGTATGGCAGTAAAAAGCTCAATGAAGTTCATTTGCACAATTATTCCGATCCAAAATACATTTTCAATTGTATACTACCCCACTCACCATAACTCAAAAAGAATGTTTTGTGTCGAAGATAACTCATAAGTTAAAAGAGAACCAAAGATGAATCATTAAAAATTATATAGTTTGTTTACAAATGCGAATTATTTCATCTGGTAATGATCTTTAAGGAACAATTTCATTTGGGCAGTATTTCTCTAGATAAGTGTATGGTTTTTCAATATTTTTGAATACTATCATTTGAAACAATTTTTTTTATTCCATTTAGTTGCGAGTTATTTTTTGTCCATAGAGTTAAGAGTTAGGCTAAAACTTCAAAGTATTTGTGATTTTTACTCATTATCTTCAATGTGTAGGATATGATTACAATGTATAGGATGAATATAAAATATATATTACTCTATTTTGACAAATCGACATTTTTGGTATTGTGAATTATGAAATATAACTTATTTGTATGTATGCATGTACGTATATATATATATATATATATATATATATATATATATATATATATATATATATATTTGCATATATGTGTGTATGTGCATAAGTATGTATGCATGTATTATGACACAACAGCTTCATAAGACTATGTCCATGACGTGACGATCCAGCTAGACGGTCACGGGATCAGGAGACCAATGGTACTAAGGTTGAAACCCGCTTACACCACCTATTTGGCTCTATTTACCTGTAAGAATCTTTTCGATTATCAGCAAACAATATGAACTGGGATATAATTGTGAAAAGCGGATTAAATGCTTTGTATATATTGTTTTAATCATATCTGTACTATTACCATTTCTACTGAAAATGTCAAGTGGAACATGGCCCGCGTAAAAATATTGTGTATCTTTGTTGATCTCGAAATACTTTAAAAAACGTTCCGTTATAATATACCTGGCGGACCCTCTGTTTCCAAATATGTATATCTAGAGAATAACCATAACTCTTTCCCACTGCGCAGGAATCGTAACGGAAGGAAGATTACGGGACAACTCCTTTAGAGTCAGTTCGTGAATCGGCACAACGGTTTCCTTTCCTGTCCACTTTCCAAAGATGGCAGTGATGCAGCCACCAATGCATTCCTTCCGTAAAAAGAACGCTATCGGATTTAACCCAAACGGT
>BLKR01001370.1:130319-141412 GCA_011170035.1 Teleogryllus occipitalis
TATTAGAATTTTGAATGCAAGATATGCAGTTATCGAAATGATTAAGGACAAGGGATCGTTCTAGGGGGGAGCGCCTTTACTAGGAGATGTTGGCTTTAGGCTTGTTACATTTCTCATTCAATTCACGCTGCACCAAGTTACACGTTACAATTGTTCATTTATTGACAAAAAAATCGAGAATGTTTAACAACTGGACAAATCTTCATTACATAATCGCATGCTATTAACGTGATTAACATCATTATTGATCAATACTGTTTGGAATATACCCAACCATCCGGGAGCTCCCACTCTCTTATACAATAATGAAATACCAATTTTCTATATTCTTCAGTTTTACATTCAGTGTTATTACCTAACATTAACCAGTTACAATCTATCCCTCCCTCTTTGAATATTTGTGATTGTTCATCGTTATGTCCTCTCCCCACATTATACACTCTGAAGCGTATGATTGCAATAATTCAACCCACTTTCACGAATATTACGAACTTCGTTACTTATCTGAGGATCCCGCATTCCTGTCGTGGGAATAGAGCCGCCTCTGCTAATGTCCTTGACGTCGCCGAGCCGTGGTAGCCACTCGTCCCGCCGACTGCGTGTTGCCCACGTTGTCGCCGTGCCGTACCCAGCGTTCTGCTCTTTAACCATTCACTTCCAAAGTCTGGGCACGAATTCGGTCTTCTTATGGCGATGTACTGGCTCGGAGTCGTTAATTTCTCCTTACACTAATAGATCATGGCCCACGTAGGCCGATTTCACACTACTCATGGCCCGTACATATTACTACACCAAATGCTATCACTTCACTTAATAGTTTCTTGTTCATTGACGCTCGGAACACAATACCTTTTAGTTTTATGCTTTTGTCCAATGCTCCGAGTGCTCGTCTAATCACATATCAACACTTCCACGCCCCTTCACTCCTCGATGTTACCCGATTTCACTCTCTCGCCTCACACACGCCACACAGCCCCGTGCGCGCCATTCGTTATTTCTCTTCCTGCTTCCCTCCGAACCGCTTGCCTCTTCCCACCGGCCGTGATTCATTCCCGGAATCGTTCCCCTAAAAGATCGATTTGCGGTCTCTTATACGCGCCAGATTTGAATTGGCAATCTCCGTTCCTTTTCTGTTTGACGGCCAAATGACCGTCAGGTCATATAACCCCCCACGTTATCAAGATTTTTTTCCACGAAAAAATAATCTGTTTCCCCAATGTCTCTTCCGTTAATCTCGGCCGCCTTCCTCGTTACATGTCTTCAAGTTGTAGAAATTGTACTGCTCCGTTTTACCTCGTTGTTCGTCTAATATTTCCGCCACGTTAGGGGCCTTGATCGACTTGATTTCGTATGATCCTGCATACCATAAGAAGAATTTTGAGTATAATTTTGACTTAGGGTTCGATACCCTAGGTACTCTAACCAACGTCTTTTGTCCTCTTTTGTCCTACATTTTTTACTACTATATTAGAGGCGATTTCTTCACGCTATTATACTTATGCGTACATGTGCTTTAAATAATATTCTATGAAGTTTCTCGAAAATTGAATATTTTCTGTTAAAAAGAGCTGCAAATTCGGCATTTTCAGGAACACACAAACGTCTTTTCCTCAAAAATGGCTCCAAATTTTTTCTTCTAACTTTTCCAACGGATAGTGGTATTGGTACTAGTTAATATGACGAGAAGTTCATTTTGGTGTATTCTACAGATAAAAAAAGGATTTCTTTTGCAAGAATAGCGAGACGGTAAAGGATTTAAGACAAAACAACCTATGAGTTTAGTCTAAAATTTATTATTGTACGTTTGATTCTTCTTAAGAACTTAAAAGTCTACTTGGGTTTTTCTAACGTGGCATCTGGGGGGGTAGTCTCTCCAAGATGGAATATGGCGCGGCATTTCGCGCCTTTCTCGGTCGTGCCGCTAGAATAGCTTGATCTGCAGCACTACTTGATACGGTCGCGACCATGCGACATCTCGGGGCAGAACCGAGAAAGACGAAAAAGTCGTGCCATATTCCATCTTGGAGATACTACCCTCAGATGTCACGTTAGAAAACCCAAGTACAGCAAGGGTTACGTAATGCATTTGAGAGAATTGTAAATAAATAGTACATATTAAACATTTAGTACGTTTTGCTGCCGCGCAATATCTCAAAACATGACGCCGCGTTAAGAAATTTTTTCCGAGATGACAAGTGTAATAACATACGGTGCTCGCTTGGCCGATCGGCTGCATGTGGTCAGCGCGGCGCGCTCAAGACCCCGCCCCCAGCCCCGCCCCCAGCCCCGCCCACCGCCTCGCCCCGTGCGCGCGGCCCCGACCGCCCGGCCTCTCGCTCGCCCCCGCGGCGCGCCGCCCCGGCGACCTTCTCCTCCAACACCTCTCTGCCCCGCCGGCGACTCTTTTATGTGATCTCCCGTCCCGTATTCCCATTAGTCCTCTCCCTGCTGCCTCACGGACGCCGTGGAAGGTGTGCCGTACCGGATGGCGAACAGGAGCAACGATTTGTTAGAGGGGAGAGCTTGTCGGTCTGTCGAAGTGACTAAGCTGCTTGCTGGTAATGCAAAGCGACCTTTCTGATGTTCGCATGATCCGTATGAGACATCTTTGGGAATGAAAAGGTTGAATGGTCACACGCTCTTATTAGGAAAGTTGCCCTTCTTGTTACGACGAGCAGACATGAGAGGAAATATAGCTCCATTTCCAATTCACTTAGCACAAATATAATAATAATAATAATAATAATAATAATAGCAGCAACAACAACCCCATGTGGTGTCCTGGGGTTTTAGTAGAATAGCACCACGGGTAATCCCCCGTCATAAGAGGCGACCAACTCCTTACCCGAATTATCCCTTTCGTGTCATACAACCCTTCCCCTCCAGAAGACAAAGGGTAGACTAAGTAGCTCCGTGGCCCCTGGTACCTAACCTAAGTAATTATGTCCTTTGTTCCTTCCTTAAACCTATTCCCAGCTGCAACGCCTGTGACCGGGAGATCCTAGGTTGGAGACCTGACGGCAGCAGGATTTTCGACCCTAGCTTTTCAGCTAGGTCGAATTCAGTCGCGGTCTGGAGGGGAATTCTAGCGGCCGACTGCTCTTATCGGTAGTTTCCCGTGGTTTCTCCGATCAACACCAGGCGAAGACCGGAGCAGTACCCTACCAAACGGGCCACGGACCGCGTGCGATCTGTCCTTCCTCTTCCTTGTCCTATCCTCTCCCCTTACACACACACACACACCCACACACTTACACTAACATGCACCACACTACCACATTCCGGGAGACCGGTCGGGAGCTTAGAGCTTGTCCTGACTGGGGCGGTGTTCCGCTGGTGGGAGAGTCCTGGTTAGGGGGAAACCTCTCTAGCCAACGGTAGGTCGGCACCGGATCTTGCCATCCAGCGGGGAAGGATCACCGCCATCTCTCGAGAGAAAAACTTGCACTACACTTACGGGAATAATTGCCAAAGTCGTCGCGTCCGGAAACACGAAAAAATCAATCAACCTACTCCCAGCCCTCACCTGACCCGAGGAAGGGTGGATGCCATGTGTCCCTGGCAGTAGGGTTAAAATGCTAACAGAAGAACACTCCAGAAAGAAAACCAATGATGGAGAGACGTCTAAGAAGTCGAAAGGCCTTGCAAAAAGAGTCGCTGCCTGGGGAGCGCCAGGGCATGTCTGGAGTTGGCGCTGGGCATGACAGTGAACAGACCGCCAATAGCCGGTTGTTGGATCAGCAAGCGCCGGTCTCTCAAGAAACTATTGCTGAATATAGAAGTGAGAGTAGCCACCAACACCTCTCGGCTGTTGATGTTTTGTTGGTTTTCCAGTCGGCAATCATTTCTATAGGACAATCAAAGAAGTGATTACAATGGTGAAGTACTATGAATGAAGATTTGATGCGCTGTTACTTCACAGTTACTTGCCCAGAAACCATGCGAATGGGATACAGGCAAAAATTGTATAGGATATTCACATCTATCTATTCAAATATGAATACGAGTGGATAACATATTACAGGTCAATAACGTAGTATCTCAACAAAATAATAATAATAATAATAATAATAATAATAATAATAATAATAATAATAATAATAATAATAATAATAATAATAATAATAATATCCGGCCCGTGGCACAAGCTGTTGCGAAAGACGTCGTTTGCGCCGACGGAGCTGCAGGTTCGAGTCCTGTTTTGGCATGGTTGTATTTGTGATTGTCCCTTCACCCATCATCATCATTATCATCATCCAATCACCTCATAATTTGTAGTCTTACCAAGGGATACATCCAAAAAGCTCGTCCCTATAATGAAACGCTTTAATATCTCTCCAGGTTAATAATAATAATAATATTATTACTATTATTATTGTTATAAACACCGATCTGGATGATTGAGTTGACTAAGGCTGGAGTGCAGTGGTGACCTCCAAGGAGTCCAAGGGGTTGGGAGTAGGAGTCCTGGTTAGGCATGGTTCTTTACTCATGTGGTGTGACTTGGTGGACTTTCCCATCTCCTATTGACCACCTGCGTCGATCCTTTTGTTCCTGACCGACCTGGTAACGTAGAGGTTGCAAAGCACCTATGCTAGTCATTCTCTGATTCTGTGTGTCATGGCTAGAATGAATATCTTCAATAAATCTCATTCTTCCTTATCTTTCCTTAACAGATATTTAATCCTTAAAAGTCTACGTAGCCGAGATGACCGTACGGAGTACCTCGGTAGCGCCCTCAAACTTAAGGGGGAAAAATGAGAGAAGGACATCTCGACATTTTACCAAGTTGAACGGAATAAGTAAAGGAAAAGGGACGTGTCATTGTCCCGGAAACTCCTAACGGGCGCGACCAACGAGGTGTCGGGAAGGTTGGGTTACTAATTGAGCTATACGGCTGTCGGTGTTGCAAACCAAAAGATGTGCACAGCTACATGCATAAAGTGTTTAATTGCAATTAAGATACATTTCTATAGGAAATTATTTAGTAAAGCGCTCTCATTTTCGTTATAATATAGCCTATGCAAAATCACGTGGAGCTGCATTCTTCAAAACTCACAAACTTGCAAACATTAAATAATTTTTCATTTTATTTTATTTCATTTATGCTAAATTTTAGTTATTTTTTAGGAAACTAGCAAATGTTAAAACAGGAATTGATATGTAATTTGTTCTTTTAACTTGACTCAAAACATTCTAACAGTTGAGCATAAAATGACACAGTGGAAAAAATTTGTCTCTTTGCATAACAGTTATTTGTAATAAATTCTTCATTGCAGTACAAGATCTTTATTATTATTATTCAATAGTTCAAGTTGTTGTTCAAGCTTGCTTATATACGGAAACAAAATACTTCCTCTAATCTTCCAATACGGAAACTAAATTTCCGTTCATGTAGAATTCATGTGATATTTTTTATAAATATATTTATTCTTTGAGCATTGGACTAGGAAAGAAAGGCCGAGGAAACTGAAAACTGTATCTCAGCAATTAGTTTACTGTATTGGCTAATTACAAAATTGAGATCATAATGTGGAATGGAGTGGGCCGGTCGTTCAACACTTTGCTGAAGCAATTGTTGGCAGACATTACCGGACAAAACCTAACTGCATACTGGCTTTTTCAGTGGGTTTGTGAAATCAGGTAATTTATAAGGGACAACAAAGACACTTTTGGTCCTAAATCTCTTGACATCGGCAAAGTGGTGAATGTGTTCTACAGAACTTGACGATTAAACTATTTAATTAAACCTTATTTTTATTTAAAATCTGCAGAATAGCAGAGTTGGTAATTCTCAAACTGACTCAGCCACCCAATATGAGCACATACGATTCGTATGTATTCTATTTTGTAATTATATTTTAATAGACATCAAAACAAAACTTGTTGAGTTCACAACGTTGCCATTTAGCTGTAAATCGGTTAAAATGTTATTTATTTATGTATTAGTGATTCCGGGCGCGTTAACTGCTTGGTTCATTAGTCTCGTAATTGTAGTGCATGCTTTTCACCCTCGGGAAATGGCGGTGATCTTGCCCGCTGGATCCGGCGGGGCACTGCTGTCGGCTAGCGGGTTTTCCCCCAGCCTGTCTCTCACCAGCGAGGTACCGCCCCTGCCAGCACAAGCTCTACGCTCCCGATCTGTTCATTGGCATGTGTGGTAGTGTAGTGAATGCGA
Organism: Teleogryllus occipitalis; assembly: GCA_011170035.1. NCBI lineage: Eukaryota > Metazoa > Arthropoda > Insecta > Orthoptera > Gryllidae > Teleogryllus > Teleogryllus occipitalis. The sequence continues at coordinate 136,498 of BLKR01001370.1, forward strand.
GCCTAAGTGTGTGTGTGTGTGTGTGTGTGTGTGTGTGTGTGTGTGTGTGTGTGTGTGTGTGTGTGTGTGTGTGCGCGCGCGCGCGCGCGCGCGTGCATATGTAAGGGGAGAGGATTGGACACGGAAGAGGAAGGAAATATCGTGCGCGTTCTGTTTGTTACGGTACTGCTATGGCATTCGCCTTATGTTCATCAAAGAAACCATGGAAAACAATCGATCAGAGCAGCCGGCCGCTACAATTCTCCCCCAGAAAGTAACAGAACTCGATTTAGTTATCTGGCTGGTGACGAAACTCCTGCCACCATCGGGACTCGAACCTAGGGTGGCCCCCTGGTCAGAGGTACTGCAGTTGATGCCCTGAGCCATCTGTCCCAGTAGTTAAAATCTGATAGTTAAATTTGCTGCCAAAGACGAAGAGTTTTTTTTTACCGGGAGCGGTAGCTCAGTGCATCAACTGATGTCACTGCAGCACCTCTGACCGGGAGGTCCTAGGTTCGAGTCCTGGCGGCGGCAGGATTTTCGACACTAGCTTTTCAGCCAGGTAGAATTCAGTCGCTGTCTGGAGGAGAATTCTAGCGGCCGACTGCTCTGATCGGTAGTTTTCCGTGGTTTCTCCGATCAACACCAGGCGAATGCCGGAGCAGTACCCTAACAAACGGGCCACGGACCGCGCGCGATCTGTCCTTCCTCTTCCTTGTCCTATCCTCTCCCCCTTACACACACACTTACACTAACATGCACTACACTACCACATATTCCGGGAGATCGGTCGGGAGCTTAGAGCTTGTCCCGGCTGGGGCGGTGCCCCGCTGGTGGAAGAGTCTTGGTTAGGGGGAAACCCCACTAGCCGACGGTAGGTCGGCGCCGGATCTCGCCATCCAGCGGGGGAAGATCACCGCCATCTCCCGACAAAAACATGCACTACACTAACGGGACTAATGACCACAGTAGTTGACGCGCCCGGAAACATGAACAAATCAATCAACGAAGAGTTTTACTCTACATACCGTCTGTCTCGTGAGTTGTATCTAAAAAAGTTACTGTTTTTGAGATGGGAGTCATTTTCCTTATGCACCGACGATGTACTCCTCGTCCACACCCACCTCCCTCTGCCGGCGTCGCCCACCCGTTCTCCTCGACCGCGGCCCCCGCGGCGCGCTTTCCACTTACCCGGAGCTTCCAGAGCATCGCCTCGGCCGACAGCTATTTCACGCTCTCGTAACAAAACCGCGAGAACTCGCATGCATCGGCGCAAGGACGCGCCCGCCACATCCTTGAGCTCCGCCTTCTCCGTTGAAAATACAAATCGTGACCGGCCGGGGTGACTTAAATGGTAATTAGTTCCCTGTGAGGGATCTACTCGTCCCCGCTCCTCCCTGGGCACTGGGCGGAGTATGCTTTTAACGAACTGCGCGGACGTGCCCCGTTTTGTGACAATTATCTGTCGGCGGCGGTGGTCTCCAGAAGGACGTCCGTCTCATCATTTTAATTTACTCTCCAGGATACGCAAGAAACTCGTCATTTTACTTAGAAATCGTTTCGTTGATGTCTGGGCATTCGCCGATGGTTGTGATAACGGCGTCGTCTTGGAGAGACGAGGTATAAATGCTAATTTAGTTTATCTATTCAGGACAAAATATTGTTTGTTCTTTTACGATTGCTCAATCAAGGGCAATATCCATCTTTATAGGTTGTTATATTATTAGAATATTTCTTAATGCACTGCCAACCGATAAATAAATATCTTCGTTTCTTTCCGTCGAACTGTCCGCCTCTCACGGACCACAGCGATGATTAATGCATTGCGCGATGCATGTGCTGGTAGGAGAAACAGGGTTAATTAAACATAGAGATGCATGACGATGCTCCGAAGCAAAGGACACGTGATGTTATTCCTAGCATGTTAACGCTTAGACTTTTTTCTACCGAGATAACGGAATGGTTTATTAACACTTGAGTGTACATTGAAAGTTTTCCCCATTTGGCCAAAAGCTTGTGTAAAGAAAATTACATTTGCCGTTTGCAAAATTTGAATTACAGTTGTCAGATTCATTTTTTTAATTTTTTCCCCAATTTCTGTTCATCATTAATTTGTAAAGCACGCGGTGATGTATGTATGTATGAATGTGTAAAGATACTGCTCGATAATATGTCATTGTATTTCAGTTCATACGATGCATTTTTCTTGCCTAATAAGGCATGATAACTGACAGACCTTGATGAGACCCGTCGAAGTTGCGACATGTCATTGCATCATTTCAATCGACAATATTTCCTTGATCCTGTGGTCACAAAAAGTTTTGGAAACCTGTTTGGTATACTCGTCGCAACAGCTTCGCCGTTCATTCCAAGAAAATTAGAAGATTGGTTTACGAGGTAATTTTCAGCAAGTCAGCAACAATATTTCACTTCAGACGGTGCAACTTTCGAAATAAACTTATAAAATATTTGAAACTATCCATTGTAGAGTTATATTTTTTCTTTTATTTAAATTCTTTACAATTCGTATAAATATATATAAAAATGTATCACAAATTATAGAAATATCATTTTATACTCATGTTAAGCACTTCTTAAAACAACTACGTGTGGATATAAATGCAATGATACGCCATGATTAAGACATTTTTCCTTTAAGGTTTCGTTTCGGAGGTGGAGAGTCCAACCGGCTGGCCTCATCCGTATACCATATAAGGTAATCTGAGCTCTAAATATGCAGAAATTCGATACACTTATGTATCTACGACTGAAAAATGTGACCTAGACCCATTGAGAATGTTTCTTAGGTTTGGCACAGCCACGCAAGATGACCGTGTAATTCCATAGCGTGGATAATCCGTAGCTATCTTCTTTGAATTATGTGAGGTCATCATGTTAAACTCAATTCCTCCGCCACAACGTACTTGTTATTTCTACTGATTCGAGTGACCGATTGATAGGATATGTTCTCCGTTCACTGCATCGTGTAAATTGCTACCTCCAGTTGCAAGGTCTTTCAAATGGGCATCACGGTCCCCTAGGGTGCTGTAAATAACGGTCACGGACGCAATAAGAGCAAGATAGTTCTAGCTACGATTAATAATTCATTATTCAATCTTACTGCTGTTTTAATTGGATTACAATGATATTATGTAAAAGATATGATAATATGAATGTCGGGAAAATGTGTCGTTTCCAACCACTTAGAAGTTATTTGTATTCTTAAGTATGTTGCGTCCCAGAGTAGGGTGTCCCGTGTAGCATGATCGCCGCGTATACAAAGTATTTTTCAGCTATTAAATAAAAAGATAATATAGCTCAAGGTTCATTATCTTGAATTATAAAGCTATTAAATTCAATCAAAAATTTCATGATGATGTGCCTTTATGCGGCAATACTTTAATGATTTCCACGGCATAAAAATATCCCAAAAATCACATCTCTCTTGGTCAGATTCCTAATTAACTAAATCAAATCAATCAACAATTTTTTAAAACGTCCTAAACTGCGTTTAATAAGATAAATATAATTCCATGTCAATTTTAATACCCACTACAATTATAATTAGAAGTTATCAAAAATCCTATAACATTACTACATACGAATTAAATATCATTCAATTTAGAAATATATGATTTCAGGGGTTGATTTGATTGGGTTGAGACTGAAAAAACTATTGGTATTTTACCACTGATAATAAAAACTGCAACATATTAATCGAAGTGATGACAAAACATTCGACCTGGACCGGGCAAGTTATAGAGCATATGTAGATTCCGTGTCTATTTCCAGAGATTGTCGTGTTCACCATTTCTACTGTGGCATGAAAAGTTTTTTCCGTTCCCATTACTAGGAAGATGGAAAGGTACCAAGAATCGTCTTAGAGTCTATCTCTTGCCAATATTAATGATTAGACATATTTTACTGGAAAATCAGGTGGACATCGCAGTGGTTGGTCCCAGAATTCATTTACGTGAAAACTGTAATTTCCTCTTCATCAAACAGGAATGGGGATGAAACCAGAGTAAAAACAATGATTCATCATTCCGGATCGAACCCCACGTCCTCCTTGCACGGGCGAGTGCGCGTATCGGATGGCCCAGTGCTGGCGCGGGCTGTAATTTCGTGATTAATGAGCGCGGCGGCCAGTCGCCTGGAGGGCGGTGGAGCGATAAGGGCGGAGGCCGCCGCTCCCTCCGTCGCGGCCACGCGCCTTGGACGCGCACTCGGCCGGCGGCGGACCAATCACCCATTGGTCGCGCCCACTCAACGGGAGCCGCGCACCTGTTGCCGAGGCCGAGGCCGCGGGCCCGCGCGAGCGTCTTCCTCGTCCGATGCCGCGAATTTGCTCGCCTTAGTCGTGCTCCTTCTTGGCCAAGAAGAAATGGGGAGACGAATAGCCATGGGGAGAAACCTGACAGGAAGTATAAACTCTGTCTTATGGAACAAAATCATCACTAACACTACTAAAAACGTATTTCTCCACACTAGTCAAGAGTGTTACAACGTACGGTTCAGAAGTTAGGGAAGTTGATAAAAGAACAAGAGAAAAGCTGTTGCCCCTTGAAATGGACTTTTTTTATTTATTTATTTTTGAAATGGACTACTGGCGTCGAAGTTGCTGTTACAGCAGACGTGACAAAATCAGGAACGAAGAAATAAGAAAGAAAAGGACATAAAGAAATCTCTCCTTGACGAAATAGAGAAAAAAAATCGTTTGGTATGGTCACGTTATGCGAATGACAGACGGAAGATGGCCAAAACCAGTCCTGCAATGGGTACCGACAGAAAGACGGAAGAGAGGAAGGCCCAGACTTGCATGGCAGCAGGGAGTGCGAGAGGCTATGACGGCAAGAGAAATGCAGGAAGACTATGGTCAAATAGAGAGGCATGGAGACTGTGAGTGGAGACCCGGCGACAGCTGTAGAGCAACTTC
>BLKR01001370.1:141512-152986 GCA_011170035.1 Teleogryllus occipitalis
ATATATATGTATATATATATATATATATATATATATATATATATATATAGGCATATATATACGTAGGTCAGTCAAAAAGTAATGCCTCCCATTTTTTTCTACTTAAAAAAATTAAGTTAAGTGAAAAATTTGAATTTGGCGCCATTCCTCAAACCTTCTGCAATCCACTGCAGTAGTAACTTTCTGCGTCAACAGGTGGCAGCACAGCAGAAGTTTGTAAGATGTCCGACATTGATGTTCGTTTGAGACAGCGTTGTGTGATTGAATTCTTGAATGCAGAAGGTGAAACGCCCATACGCATTCATGAAAGACTGAAGAAGGTGTATGGTGTTGTGACAGTGAATGTCAGCACTGTTAGACGATGGGTTCGTCGTTGTAAGGAAGCTGAAGGGAAAACACCGTTGACTGACGAAAAGCGGAGCGGCAGGCCGGTGAGTGCAGTGACTCCACACAACATTCAGCAAGTTGATGACATCATTCGTGATGACCGTCGGGTGACTGCAGATGAAGTGTGTCGCATTATTTCTCTTAGTAAAGGCAGTGTGATCACGATTATTCAACAATTGGCGTACTCAAAAGTTTGTGCACGGTGGGTTCCAAGAATGTTAACCGATCAGAATAAAGAGGCAAGGAAAACAATAGCCTCCCAACACTTGCAGCGCTTCCGTTTGGAGGGAGATGAGTTTCTGAAAAAAATTGTGACCGGGGACGAAACATGGGTGCATTTTTTTGAACCCGAATCAAAGAGGCAGTCAATGGAGTGGCGTCACACAAGCTCGCCGAGGAAGAAAAAATTCAAAACTGTGCGATCGGCAGGGAAAGTTATGGCAACAGTTTTCTGGGATACAGAGGGTGTGATAATGGTTGATTTTTTGGAGCAGGGATGCACAATATATTCTGTTCAATACGTCACAACCCTCAAAAAACTTAAAGCACGTCTTCAGCGAGTTCGCCCAACAAAATCAATGGCAGATGTTCTTCTTTTGCATGACAATGCAAGACCACACACCAGTCGTCACAACTCTGACGAGATTGTCAAAATTGGATGGGAAGTTTTGCCTCATCCCCCATACAGCCCTGACCTGGCACCATCAGACTTCCATCTGTTCGGGCCACTAAAAGAAGCTCATCGTGGGATTCATTTTGAAGATGAGGAGGCCGTCAAAACATCCGTGCGTCAATGGCTTAGGAAGCAGGGCTGTGATTTTTGGTGCTGGGATACATGCCCTTGTTCAAAGATGGACCAAAACTGTAGAGATGGGCGGAGATTACATTGAAAAATGACAAAATGATCCTCAATGTTGTGGTTTTCAACCTATGTAATTGAATTTAAATTTCCTGACAATTAAACATAGAAAAAAATAGGAGGCATTACTTTTGATTTAACTTTCATATATATATATATATATATATATATATATATATATATATATATATATATATATATATATATATATATATATATATATATGTTCTGGGGTTGAGATTCACCAGTGGCAGGGTTATCGATACCGGTTAGTATACAGATGAGTCAATGCCGACCAGTGCCAGTGTGGGAAGGAAAAAGCCAGCTGCTATAATTGGTCGTTCCTTGGTTTTCTCAGATCTATTCCAGGCAGATGCCAGAGAAATACCCGAAACCATGGGCGCGTCTTTCCTTTTCCATCGTTAAGTCTTAGTTATGAGTGATTCATAAGTCGCATTTCCAATGACCAAGAAAATCTCCAAGCAATGATAACCGTCTGCAAATCCTCCAAGACACTGTAGTATGTGTCTTGAAGTGGGGTAATCCAAGTTATTATAATTGGGTGCTTGCTTCAGATGCAATGGTTATAACGGTAATTGGTTGAGTTATCAAGATTAGGATGGAAAGGCGGTTTGACTATGTCACTTCATTAAATCGAATCGAAGGGTACCAGCGTAGGTAGAGTTAAAGAAAGAATTAGGTATTACTGCATGATTAGAAAAAATGATCATAAACACAAACTAAAATCGTACCGTAAGACATTGACACTATTTACCCACAACAGCTATTGAGACCTTTCTTGAAAGTGGGAAGGGTTCGAAAATCAATCAGATGATAATAATAATAATAATAATAATAATAATAATAATAATAATAATAATAATAATAATAATAATAATAATAATAATAATAATGTAGAATACAAATAGAAGCTAAAATTACGCAATGCTGTGCAGCAGAGTGAGGTGTAGGGGTAAAGCTGCAATATCTTTAAATTGAAATAAATTATAACCTGCACAAAGCTCAGTGACATTGTGTATGATAAAAACACAAGTTATTTAAATTAAATATGTATTGCTTTAAGTTTGTTAGTGTGTAGTGTATGTAGTAATGTTTAAAGAGCGGAATCCCTTTTTACTCTGCACTTCTATGATTACCTCCTGACGAATTAAGCCACCCGATCGAAATAAATTCTTGTCATAACTTACACAGAGTACTAACTTATACAGAAAACCACTTTCTGATATTTCATATACTCCATGGGCCGATTTTAGTTTGTTTTGGGGGAAGATGCCGGCATCAATGCCGACCGTGGAGCAACCACAACGTCTCTTGAGGTTTAGAGGGGGAGGCAAGTGCAATGTCCAACCGACTTCACGTTTCTTATTAAAAAGTTTTCATTTATGCTACATTTAAATTTATTGTTACTGTTGATTTACAGTTATTCATAAGTTATGAGTTATTTTATGAACGCCATGTGACCTTAGGCGCGTCAGAGTGTTGATAAGAATGTTGAGGTTTTGAACAACAGCCCGGAAGAGGGATATCAGGACGATTTTGTCTTGTCTGCGTTTCGATCATGAACGCTACGTGAAGCTTTTTACTTATTTAAGGGCGCTTTTCAGCTATTAAGGTCAGACAGCGACCACTGTAATTAACATTGTATTTTGTAACTTTGGGGTATGGTACCAGAAATCGCATGCGGACGCACACAAACATCCATGCTCGGGGCGGCGTTCGAACCCGCGACCCTTCAAGCCGAGGCAACTACGACCCTTCAGCCTCAGCGACCTCGCCTACCCAGGCCGGCCCCTCGTGTACTTTGTGCCTGATGAAGGATAAGGCTTCCGCTGTAATAATTAGAGCTATTTTGACTATCCGTGAACCTCATCTTTTCTATTGTTCATTGTTTTCACAGATATTCTGTGGCCTTCTTCAAGGGCTTCATTCAGCCGCTGAGACCAATGTGATATGGGAAATTTCATGGCATTAATTTTTCATTACCCTGGTTGTACTTGTGCTTCGCCTGTGTCCACAGTACATAATGGGTACTCAGACGGGGGACATGTGCCTGGAACCCTTTTGTTTGCTTATTCTGCATAATTTTCATTTAATCTTTCAACCAACAATTGCCCGAAGGGAGTACGCTAGCTGTCCCGTCATTTATTTCCGGGGTCCCATAGACCGTCTCTACAGATATTCAATGAAGACATATTTACGTAAGTGAATTTGTTTCACCTCGCGTGGGATTGGGCGCTGTTTTTGCTATTACCAAGGAATAATAATACATACATCAAGTTAACAACATTTCCATTTGTTTTCTGTTGCAAACCATACATCTTACATCTAAACTTAACAGTCGATAAATACAACAATTTTCAAAAAGACAAAAACATTATCATGAAACCCTCGTTATTATTGTATACTGTTTTGATTCTAAGTCCCTCCTCTTGCATGCATGGCCATTATCATTCCTAACTCATAATCCAGAAATTCTTAATTTTTTCTACAAAACTAGATCCTCCTGCAATAGGTAATTTAATATGTCCCCTGTTTAGTCACTTTCCTTTCGTGTATCCTCTGCCTTCTTGAACGGCGACCAGAATCTATTCCAAGTTCCGTTTTTACTGAATCTCGTCTAGACCAATGGCGTCTGCTTCCTCCACACACGTGATTATAATCCTATGTCTAATTATAACATTTCCCTATGCATAAGAACATCATCCGCATCCGCCCCTCATCGCGTCAAAAGATCGTCTGCCCCGCTTTTTCGTCTAAGACGCTCTTCGTCTGTCTTCCAGCTTGAGATCATACCCAAAAAGTCTCTCTTTCGTCCTAGTGCGCAGGTCATTCCCTTTCCCACAGATATTCTAATTTCTGATTGCTCACTGGCACTCTAACATTGTATTTATTTATTATTTCGTTATTGATTCGGAATATTTTTTTATAATTTACTTTCTCACACTCGGAAATTGCTCACGTGTCCTTTCACAATTTTTATTTACCAATATATTCTCTATTTTATCCGCTATCAATTATGTTGCCATTCCTTTGTATTCTTATAATTTACTAATTGATCCTTTGCTTCTCTTCTGTTACCCGTTGTTGCTGTCGTCCTGTTCATATATTTATTCGAATTTATCGTTTATATTAACACATCCTTGTTATAACTTATCATTGTACCTAAACATTACTTTGTCAAGGTATCAGGATACTCTTACAATTTTACGTCAGCTCATGTTTCTCAGATATATCCTATGTCAAAGTCAACAACGTGTGGTCGACATACATAGTCTCTATCGGAGTGCCATTTGGTTACCGAGGTCTATGTGGCATGCTATCGGGAGGGTCTTCTCTAACGGCTTTAGTTTTGCATTACCTTCTCTACGTTCGTGAATTTCTTGCGTCCACAGTTCTTGGGCAATGTCAACAATTTTGCTAAGCAAATAGTGCATTGGAAATACATTTTTGTGTGGAATGAATACTCTTACGGGGACAATTGAATAAATCTTTACTGACCCGGAAACGATTCTTCCTTGACATTGCGTAAGGCGTTGGCCAACATTCTGCGAAGTTCTTAAGACCGTCGAGTGTCCGACCAAGTCGGTGTACTACGGTAAATATTTTTGCCCATTTCGATTTTGTATTTCGTGCGTAAGTGACTCGCATCTTCCGTACATTTTAACCAAAATGCGGATTTGGAAAGGAATTTATTATATGGCAAACGAAGGTTTTTCCAGGGTTCATATCAATGTGGCTGTCCGGGAGTAATGCTGTCAATGTTTTGATTGATATACGGTGGCGTTCGACGTTTTTCCGGAGGCGATTTTACCACCGTTGCAGGGGAGCTATTGTTAGTATCTTTGACCACGGATTTCATTTTGCAAAACTTTTGTTATGCAAGACTCAGGATTTCCGTTTATGATGTACGTGACGTGACAACTAAATTTTTTCGAGTTTTGAGGGTTGAGGAAATAAATTCCTTCTTTTTTTGACCTACGCATTCTTGCCAACCTTTTGACCAACACGTGTCCTTCGTCAAGGCATTAATTGATTGACGAGGCCACATGCCACCGAGGGCGTCTTCAACTTTGGCAGCTTTTTTGCAGTGAATACAAAACGCTAATGCGCGGCGTGCGTCCGTAATATTTGGCATAGGGAGGAATCGTGGATGCAGAAATGTATATGCGAAATATTAATTTGGCTGCGGATATTATTAAATGTGTAGCACATGGGGTGTTCGGAATATAATTTTGAGGACTGTTTTCTTGGGAGCGTGGTATTAGAAATACATTTTAGATGTCGGTCATATAATATGTATTTACAGCGGATGTATATGTAATAAGGGAATCTTTTCTTTTTATTAAGAGTGGATACGTTAACTAGACGGGTAAAACATTAATGATTTTGCAAGCTTTAAAGTTTTCGTTTGTATGTGAAGGGATTTTATCAAGAGGTGACACCGAGTTATGTGATTTCTTTTTTCCAAGAGAAGGGTTGGCGTTGCGGTGAACAAAAATTGTACAAACAACTCAATTCTCACATTCATATGCATATTTACAAATTCTCTCAGTCACACACACGTTCAGATCCGATCTATTTTAAAATATAGAATCTGTTTACCATGGCTATTTTTAATTCATTCAATGGTCAGTTGATTTACTAACAATCTTCAAATCCTAGAACAATCTTGGCCTTGTACATTTAATATGAATTTTGTATGTAATCTGTTAAATACGTTTACTTTCCTGTTGGCGTTTCGTCAGCGATTTTGGCCGCAGTGGTCCTGAATCCTCGAACACTTCTATTTTCGGCTGCCATTCCAACCATTCTTTTTTTACACACGACAAATCTATGTTCCCTCTCTATCGGTTCTCCGGATAATTTCTGATTAAACATCTATCGCCCTGACAAACGTACTTCTAAAATTCAATTCCATTTCGACTCCACGAATTGTTCCTTCCTAGATTCAGCAACATTTGATCTACCGCGATTTCTACGCGAATCTCTCGTCGCGATAACTTCCTTCCTAAACAGACATATTTACTCGCTCAAAATGATCTGGCATTTTTTCTGTCTTCAATAATACTTCTTCCTCTAGTATTTTTCTGTTAGCATTGTTTGTATAGCACTTCCATGCTATGCCGCCACCCTTCGCTATTGCATATCACTAATTCTCTTTATTGTATTGTAATAATGTTCCACTATTAAATATAATTTATATTTATTATTATTTAAATAAATCAATGTGTGGCATTGAAATGTTACATTTTGTTTCGTTTCTCATAACTAGCTCAACTTACTGAAGTATTTTGTATTCATTTTAGAAATTAAATATCATTGAGATGACATAGATCATTTCAGTACGGACATTGTTTCAGAAGAGAATTCTAGATGACTTGTGTGATTGATCTTTATGATCAGGATTTGGGATATTTTGTGTTTTGTTGAGGCCAAATAGCGAAATTTTCGAGGGAGGTTTGAAATTTTATGAGGCATCAATGTTTGGGAGAGAATGGAAGGAAAGTGAACTCATATGCTGAAATAATTCTTGAACATTAAGGATTTGTAGGATGTGTTATACAGATCGAGAAAATAATGGGGAAATGACGACGCCCCGTAGGACCCCGCTTTGGATGGGGTAAGAAGGTGAAGTTTTCTGGAGAAGTTTTAAAGAAAAAAGGTTCTGACGGAGTGTTGAAAAGAAGAATGTGCTGGGCGTGAGATGGGTCGGTCAGCATCGTCGAAATTTAGAGGATTTTCGTCTAACGTAATTGTACCTTCAACCATCTGTGAAACATGTGCTTTCTCGCGAGACTTCTCTCCTGTGGACTGTTAATTCGTTTATGATCAGTGGTTAACGGAACAGGCAGTATTACTGCCTTTCTGCTCTCGCTTCTGTTACGGGCCCTGCCCTTCCAGTAGGTCAGGGCTCAATAGCGGCAATGGAGTGGCTCGGTCTTGGAAGAGCAGGAAATAATGGGCGGTGAGCCGAGGGAAACGCGATGGACAGGGGAGTGACGGACAGGCAGGAGGGCGTCGACAACGGAAGGATGGGCAAGTTTCGGGCATGCGTGGTCGGGCGAGTGAGCGGGAGAAAGTGCTGTAAGGAGAGCATGCGTATAGGTAGAGAAGTAGAAGTGATAGGGTAGTGGGGTGAGGTGTTGTGTTAGTGTGGGCTGGGATTGGGTGTGGGGGTGTTAGAAAGACGACGCTGTCACAAAGATATGCGTTGAAAAACGTTGCATGTGTTACACAGGGTTTGTCAATAACAAATTCCTCTTTGAATATTCTCTGAACGGTTCCAGATATTGAGATATATCCAGATGTTATTCAGAACATAGAGGATCATGCTACTTATTAGCTTTTTAAGACATTTTTTTACATTTTGGGATAACTTGGTTTTATTAATTTAAACACTTTACTTTTTTACACTAATAGATAGGTCTTGAGATGAAACATTTTTCAGTGCAACATATGTTGATATTTGATGAATAATTAACGGTATAATAGAGTGTGAAATTCGGCGTCAAATCAGGCACTACTTTGTGGCGCGGCTTCAGGTAGCTCAGGTATCTCTAAAGCTCAGCGAAACGATTTTGACGACCGCAAGTCACAATCATTTATGGAACTGAATTCATACATAACCCAAAACAATCAATCGAAATGACAAGAAAATCTCTGGTGCGTTCACATTAGCAGCATCGTTCATCAGACAGATTAAAGAAAAATCAGTTTTTAAAAGAGGAATATTTTTATCACATACGTTAGCATAAGGCTTGCGAAATACACTCCACAGTAAACGTTACGTCGCTAATGTTTTGAAATAATTGTTCGTCAATTAATATGGCGAGCCCGTTGATCCAGCATTGAAGGACTTCGGTAGATTTTATAATTGCAGGAAAAACACAAATACTTTCTAAGCTTTACTGTGAAGATCGCGTTATTCCCAGGCAAAAATGTATTTAACAGTGTTGCAAGTTCTTCACTAATAGATAAATCGACACTAAATATGTTTTAAACGTAGCTATTTAATTTTGCTTACATAATATTAATATATAATTATATTAATATATTTTCCTAACATAATATAAATTACGTTGGTGATAACAAAAGAGTCGCAAATTTCTAAAAGTTTCAACGTCAACTCCTGGCGGAAACGACGCGCCGCAGGGACATGAATCGCTGCTCTAAACTCTCTACGTCATTCTCTCTCGGTCTGCGGCAAAATGATTTTTTCGCAAGTTTTGGACTACAACTCATTTACATTTTTGTACTGCGGTGTCGATTGTTGTTTAGAGGCTACAACATGCACTAGACTCTTAACCCGTAGCGTTTTGAATCGGCGAACTATAGAGGTTGTGGAAATGTTTACAAATCCAGCCGAAATGCAAACTACCGCATCTGACATAACGCGGAAACGCGCTTTTGAACCTCATTAGTGTTTGTAAATACTCATCCTATACATAACATAGTTGCTGAATTTGCATTTTGAATAGCTATCTATTCATGTAAAAAATGCGCAGTGTTCCGTTTTAAGAAAGCTAATTTAGTACGATATCTTTAAATTAAAAAATATGTCAATAAGCCAATAAGTGAGCAAATGGTGAGTCCCTGTGTCCTAAATTGTTTGGTGAAAATTTCATTTCAATATCTTCAATCGTTTAGAAATTATTTTAGGTGGACTATTGACTAACCCTGTGTGTGTGTGTTGGGATTATGCCAATATTTATGGCGATTGCATGATTTCTATTAACGCAGAATATTACTTCCTCCTTCGGTGTTCAATTATTTATGCCTATGCTCTGCTTGTAATTTATTAAATTATCCTCGGTGTCAACCTTAGAATGTTCATTTTAAACTTATTAAAATACTGATGTAAATAACATCTTAATAAAGTGTAAAAAATCACCTTAGATCGTACTATTTATGTTCAGTGTACTTTAGTTATATATATATATATATATATATATATATATATATATATATATATATATATATATATATATATATATATTCTTGTTTATTGTGTAGAACCAAAGAAATTATTTTTGTTTCATTCTTCAAAATTATAGCAAATTGTTTTGGATTTGAAGATTGATTTTTAAAAGTAAATTTTGGGCAACTGTTCAGTGCAGTTTTAATCATATCAACCAAAGGGTTTGGTAGAAATATTGAAATTATAGTGCAAAAATTAAAAAAATTAAACGGACTTCATTACTATACTAGAATATTTTTGGTCTTTGATTTTAAAGGCAGAACATTTTTCTTTGTCATTGCTTTAAATTAATATTTATCACATAATATACACAGCGCAACGTTTCAGAAAGTAATTGTTTCCATCGTCAGGTTTAATTGACCAAATAAATTTAATATTTTAACCATGGTCAGATATAAACAGAAGAACTAACGATGGAAACTACTTTCCGAAACATGGCGCTGCATGCATTATGTAATAATTATGTAATTATTACATATTTATTACATAACTACAGTAAATATTTATATAAAGCAATGACAATGAAAAATGTTCTGTCTTTAAAATCAAAGACCAAAACTATTCTAGTATATTGAAGAAATATAGACAAAAAATAATTTTAAGGACTTCATTACTATTTAGACCCTCAAATATATGAGACTGCCATGTAATCAAGATAGCTTTTCAATGCACAAGGAGGTGTTAGTTTCCATTAGCACCAAATTTAGTGAGACATAACATTTTATTGGCGCCGTTAACGTGAATTCTGTGTCAGATATGTAAGAAGATGTTCCCGCATTTGCATGTCGAGGCCGATGGCGACTGCCACCTACGGTTTCATTCGGAAACTCGTCCCGTTCTTTGCAGAAGGCAGCCTTGGGACGAGCATTACCGTGACTGAGAAACAGTGCTCTACATCAAGTGTACAGCTAACGCCCACCATATTCGTCGCATTGCTCTTCCGTATGTGCCCGGTCTCCTCATGTCCCACCTGGCACATTAATTAAGCCAAGGCGACTTGTAACGCCGTAAGCTGGTGACCGTGTAGGCAGCAAGATGTGATCAACGGACTGTTTTTTGCCGGCTGAGTAGTCGGAGTAACGTAACGAGGTGAATAAAGAAAAAAGACATAATTCTACGTTTGATGAAGAAAACATTAATAATAGCATCTGTCTTTAGAATAGATGAATTACGAAGTAGACGAACGTCAAGGTTACATTTTTACGTTATGTTAAGAAGATTGGAATGAGATTTAGATTTAAAATCAAGAGAAAAATGATGTTTTCATCCGAATTTTCTGACATCAGTTTGTTCGATTTTCTTTATAAAATTTCGTATTGTTGTAGGAGGTCTACACGTAACTAATGACCGTCAGCTTTCCTTAGCGTATTGTCTTGAGAGAGGACCAATATCCAAGCTCTTCTTTTTCATCGATTGCAGGTCCGTGTGGCCACAAAGACGATTCTCTGTGGCCGACCCTAACGCGCGCATCCCCCGCTGCGCAAGCGCCGCTTGACCGCTCCGGTATCTCCATCCTCGTGGCGGCGCCGCGGAATGCGCTGCGCGTTGCGCTCTTCCTATGCTAATGGCCGCGCCAACGTCCTCGAGGGCGTCGTTCATTTGCCCCGGAGGAGAGCCCCGCGGTGGAAGGGATAGCGACGCTGCATCGCGTCTCGTCTCGTCGCTTCTGGTCTCGTCTCGTCGCTTTCCGTCTCACCGCATCGCATCGCTTCTCGTCTCACCGCATCGCTTCGCTTCTCGTCTCACCGCATCGCTTCGCTTCTCGTCTCACCGCACCGCGTCGCTTTTCGTCTCACCGCATCGCGTCGCTTTTCGTCTCACCGCATCGCGTCGCTTCTCGTCTCACCGCATCGCGTCGCTTTTCGTCTCACCGCATCGCATCGCTTCTCGCCTCACCGCATCGCTTCGCTTTTCGTCGCACCGCATCGCATCGCTTCTCGTCTCACCGCATCGCATCGCTTCTCGCCTCACCGCATCGCTTCGCTTTTCGTCGCACCGCATCGCATCGCTTCTCGTCTCACCGCATCGCATCGCTTCTCGCCTCACCGCATCGCGTCGCTTCTCGTCTCACCGCATCGCGTCGCTTCTCGTCTCACCGCATCGCGTCGCTTCTCGTCTCACAGCATCGCGTCGCTTCTCGCCTCACCGCATCGCGTCGCTTCTCGTCTCACCGCATCGCATCGCTTCTCCACTCACCGCATCGCTTCGCTTCTCGTCTCACCGCATCGC
>BLKR01001370.1:153086-212196 GCA_011170035.1 Teleogryllus occipitalis
GAGTGAGTGAACGAGTGAGTGAACGAGTGAGCGTGCGAGTGAGCGAGCGAGTGGATGTGCGAGTGAGTGAGTGAGTGAGCGAGCGAGCGAGTGAGTGAGCGAGTGAGTGAATGAGTGAATGAATGAATGAATAAATGTTTGCAAATTAAAAATCTGGACTGATTGTCATTAAAAATATGGTTATCTTTCCATTACATCATCCAAATATATTTTACTGTTAATTTCAAGTTCTCGTCTTAATTTTATTCCTGACTGGCCATTCAAATTGTACCTAACGATACAACACTGTAACTAGTATTTTGATGTTGAATATACGCAACTTGTACATTCAGCATGTGCATGTGCGACTAGTACTTGAAATTGAATTTCATAAAACAGAAATTTGCGACTTTGTTATTAAAATAAAATGGAAGCTTTGCGGAATTAAGACGTAAAGATGTGTACATTTTCATTGTATTTACACGTTTTAATCTAGTATGTTAGCTGTTGGAAACAGTTTCAATCACAGTTAATAAATATTTATCATTGAAAGATAACCTAGGATTAAAGGAGGAAACAAATAAAATTTATTGTGTCTAATTTAGCTGTGATCCTTGCTTAACGAGGAACAGGATCACATCTGAGTAGTTACGTGAGACCTACGCAACGCATGGAGACACGACTCCACGTAAATCACTTTATGTAATTGCATGCTAACACATACAAGATAATCACCAATCTGCCAATCGGGTGTATCAAGTTCCTACACGTACAACGGTAGCAAGTTGTCTCAAGTAACGAGCACACCTCACATCTATTCCTTTAGATGTTACGCGTCTTCTCATTATTTCTGACTTCTCCCTTTCTTCATCAATAATAATCCCCTTTTTCACAATTCTAAACTTCTACTTTTTACATTTTTTAAAAATATTTCCCCATTCTTTAACTGAAGGCACACAACACCTTATGAGGAACCGTCTCTTTGATACTATTTTGTTGTCCACCAAACGTTGTCAGACACAGTTTTTGTAATTTATTAATTTTTAAATTAAATTTAGTTCAACTCACAATATATACGAATAATAGTCGATGTTTATAAAATTCCAACCCTATATTAATTTCGGTCTCGTGAATTGCCACCCACTCATACGGAACTAACAGATATTATTACCCCCATAACCACAATTTATGTCATTTGTTTCGTAATCGGTACTTTTGTATTAACAGTTACAATGTTTTCAATTAATTTCTGAGTTCGTCGACTGATAGATTGTTTCTGGGAATGTCGTTAGTGTAGTGGATGCTCCTTTTCCGGGTGATGGTGGTATTTCACCCTCGCGGGATTGTGAAACACGACGCCAATCTCCACGGCGGGAGATTTCCACCACCAGGTTTCTCCCACTTCAGAGCACCGTATCAAGCTCTAAGCTCCGGACTGGCATCCCCACGTGTGTTGTAACGTAGTGCCTGTAATTGTGTATATGTGTGTGGGGTGTGAGGTTAGGGCACAGGTGGAAGGAAAGATTGCGTGCGGTCTGTTGCCCTTTTGTTGGGGTCATTAGTTCCGCAAGTGAAGCGCATGTTCTTTTTATAGCGAGAGGTGGTGGTGATCTTCCACCTGTGGATGGTGAGATCCGGCGCCGATCTACCCGTTAGCTAGTGAGGTTTTCCCAACAAGATATCTCCCATCAGCGGAGCACAGCCTTAGCCTCCGACAAGCTTTAAGGTCCCGACTGGTCCCGACTTGTGTGGAAGTGTAGTGGCATGTGAGAGCAAGATTTGTCAATGAGGAGGATGGAATTATCGCGCGCGGTCCGTGGTTCGTTTATGGTGCTACTCTGTCATTCGCCTGGCGTTGATCGGAAAACCGACCAGGGCATCTAGCCGCTAGAAGTTTCCTCTACAGTGGCTCAATTCGATTTAGCTATTTATCGAAAATCCTCAACCGTCAAAACTTGAACCCTACAACCTCCCGGTGGGAATCCCTATCTGTTCATCGACATTCCCATCAATTATTTCTGCCATTAAAGCCGTCCGTATCCACCGCTAAATCTTTTGCCTTACACAACCTGTCACCCTTGTCAACGCTTGATGGTTATGAGCACCTTCCATGTGTCATGAAACTCAAATTTTCTTAATTCTAGCTGCACCATCAGAAGCACCGGCCAAATGTGTTTTCGAATAACAAGAAACGGCTCTCCATTCCACTGATTTATCGTCATATTTAAAATTGGCCAGTTTTGGCACAGCCTCCTAATCTGCAGGCCCGAGCGCAACTGTCTCCACACTCGTAGCCTGGCGTCGGCCTGCGTCCCACGCGGACGGTTCGCCTCCGCCCCGCGCTCCTGCGAAAAGCAAAAAACCGCGCGCGCGCGCGTAATAATCTCGGCGGGCAGTGCGCGACCTTGTCGCCGCGGAGAGAAAGTTGCCGCTGCCGCCGTAATGCGACGAGCGCTCGCGCGGGGCGGCCGATTAAGTGGAGACGATACGCCCGCCCAACCCGCTTTGCCTTGGTCCGCCCCGCCCTACCACGCCTCGCCCCTTCCCCTACCCGCCTCGCCACGCCTCCTCCCTGCCATTGCGTCGCGTAGCGGAGGATCTCGGAGCATCGCGTAGTGTTATGGCATCCCATTCCATCTGCTGCTCTGCCGTTCCATCTCATTAAACCCCATCCATTCCATTCCATCCCGTCCCATGCCATTCCATAACATCCATGTCATGCTTTGCCTTGCATGCCATGCCATGTGAGACGTGACACATGACCTGACACATGACGTGACACATGACATGACACATGACATACCACATGATAGGCACATGACATGGCACATGACATGACTCATGACATGGCACATTACATAGCACATGACATGACATATGACATGACACATGACGTGACACATGACACGACATGAGACATGGCATGACTCATGACATGACATTACATTCCATGCTATTCCATTGCATTCCATCCCACTGCATTCCATTCCATCCGATACCATCCCATCGGATGCCTTCCCATCCGATACCTTCTTATCATCTGATGCCTCCCAATCAATCTCAATCCCAATCGTGTCCAGTCCTATCCTATTCCATTTCATGCAATCCCGTATTATCCCACATAACCCTATATAATCCCATCTACTCACCTGTATTCGAACCGCTTCTCCCCTTTCCGCCCGACCCGACAAAACCCTTCTCAGCCTTCCCTACTATTCCATTCACCCCACCCTCTTCGTCCCCTACCTTTGCATATTCATCGCATCCACCCCTCTCCGGACCTCTCTTCGTTCCGCCTCGCGCTGCCCCTTCTGCACCACCCGCTTCCAGTCGTCACGCACCGCGCCGCCTCTCACTGCCCCGCCCCATGTCGTGCCGTGCCTCAGCGATCTATTCACCGGTTTATTCGTGCAAGGTCGGGATAGCGGATGGCCCCTAGATGACTTGCTTCGAGAGTCGTCTCGCCTCCTTCCCGCTGAGTCGCCACTAACGATCGTTTGTCTTGGGCAGATTGCCCGAGTGGTTTCATCAGCCCGATGAACCATGCAACCAATCCTCTTTCAGTTAAATACCGTAGAGGTGGTCAAATTCTTCTACGATATCTTAACGAGTGCCCGAATACCTGTTAGCAGTTTTAGGGCGGACACATCTGAAACAAAAAAAAAAAAACGCTTGACAAGCTTTTTATTGATTGAAGGTCCGTTTTCCATCACACCACCTACCGAACTGTCATTCTTCAGAATATTGATTTGAAATGAAGTAGGCCCGCTAAACAGCCCATCCCGTCGCTCGCCTCCATGCTCTTTCTGGCCGCAACACTCCCAGGTCCATCGCACAACGTTCCGCCTTTTCCTGCATGCCGTGTGTCGACATCTACCCACCAATTCGCGCAAGGCCGTGATTATTCGTGCAAGGTCGGAATGGCAGGATGGCCCCAAGATGACTTGCTTCGATAGGCGACGCGCTTGCCCTTCCCGCTCCGAGCCACTAACGATCTCTCGTGTGATGGGCAGACTGCCCGACGTACTCCCTGGTTTCATTTAGCTTCCAATCGAATGAGTGTATTTCAGCCAACTGTCTGACACCATCGACGTGTTTGAAAACTTATGCAGTATCTTTACGACTGTTTACATAGCAATACGCAGATGCATGGTAATTCGATGCAACTTGAAAAAAATGTTTGAACACTACGTAATTGTCTAGTGAAAATTCCTTCTTTGTATCATCTACCAAAATTACTCATCAATTGACTCATCTCACTCTAAATCCTTGAATTTTAATAATGTATATGTAGTATATTGTATTGTATAGATGAATAATGAAAGGGTCATAAATTGTATGTGAACTTAAAAAGGTATATTTGTGTAAGACAAAAACGTCTATTACTTCGGCGGTCTTTGATATTCTTTGTCAAATAATGTGCCTTTGATTCACTTTTAATCAAGTACACTCTTATATTGCTAAGAGTATTACGAAAGACGTCAATAATTATATGCTGAATTTTACCACTGACCAACCATTACTATACGTTTTCGTCGTCTATGCACATTCCTGAGACACACTGCACATCATTGAGTAATAAGAAAGGCATGTTTTGAGTGAAGGAGACAGCTGAGTCAGCCTAACAGCTGACTCTGCAGGGCCCTGTGGGGGCTCGACCCCGATGATGGCGGTTTTCGACAACAGCTAGATTGCTTGGTCGAATTGAACCTCTGTCTGGAGAATTCTAATAGGCGTCAGCTCTGATAGATTGTTTTCCATGGTTTCTCCTCAGTCAAATGCCGGAGGAGTACCGCAACAAAAGGGGCGCGAAAGATCCGCGCGCGATTTCTCCTTGAAATCCCTTGTACTCTTCTCTCTCCTTCCACAAACGGGCACTACACAACTACATATGCCTGGCAACCAGTCGGGTGCTTAGAGGTTGTCCCAACTGGTGAGGTGCTCCTCTGCGGGAGATATCTGGAGGGGGAAATCTCAAGTCCACGTTCTAGTGAGGGAAGAACACCGCAACATCCATGGATAAACATTCACTACACTAACGGTACTAATGACCGTCGCAGCTGTCGTGCCCAGTATCTTTAATTAATTAATAATTTGAATGAATGATGGTGTCCTCCATATCTGTTTAATCGTGTTTTGTAACGCCTGAAAGAAAGCATTGTGTGCACAGTCTCGTTTCTTTCCGATTCTATATTTTCCGAACGTATATATTCAAACACATGTGAATATTTCATAGCTCCAAAAAATCCCTTATATCAGGATAGTCTGATTGTACTAACTTGGCCTGCAACATTACTTTTGTGAGTTGACAGACCTTGTAAGGCCTCAGCTTTTCTAAGCACATTATGAGATTACGATTTATACGATATATTGTATGCTATTGTGATTTTACGATAACTTTCCACTTAATTCCACGTACAGAATAGTATTAGCGAAGCAGAGATTTTTGTTTCAAATTTCAGATTTTGTAAGACTATTTTTTTAATCATTACGTACTCATTAATAGCAGTTCAATAAGTTAAAAACAAAATTGTATCGAAAGTAGCTACAAATTAATTTTTGAAAATTTCTTATGAAAGGGAATTTTGCTCAATAAGATTTTTTTCTACTCGTTTCCGACAGCGATTAAACTATTAGAGGTTCAAAGAAGATAAAACATGAAGAAATTTAACTATTTTTAATCAAACAGAAAATATAATACAACAATTTATTAAATAATCGTGTGTATTGTTTGAAGTAATTATATATTTATTCTCTAAACTTCGTGCTTTGCAACAGTTTTTGTACTGTTTGTTAATTTTAAGGACCATATTTATTTATGAGAACGCAAGCTGAAGTTTTTTAAACTAATAGCATTGGTAGTAAATGGTAACAAATGAAGATACTATGATTAGATCTATGGTAAGATCTATGATGATTTATCACAAGGTAAACAAATGTTGAACAAATTTCGAATGAACTATAAGGATGAACGTGGGCAACAATGGGGGAACATGAAGGAATTATATGGCGAGTGATAATGAAAATGTCAGGGACGGCAGTGATAATAAATAAAGGTAATAAAAGTGAAAAAAAATAAATAGTAATAATAGTGGCGAATGTAATATCATATGGACATGTGAGTAATTTACGTGGGTATTTAGATAATTTACGAAAAGAATGCAAGGATCAATAGTTAAGGAATAACTAAATAAAATGCTTGGGCGGTATCCTCCTATTAGAAATGAGAATGCATGCGAGGAAGGGGTGAACCTGCGTAGTAGAACTAAAAAGAAACTGGTTTAGGGCCTGTACTGCGCATCGTGGGAGACAGAAGAACAACGCATGTTATAGAGAGACGGGCAGAGTAGATCCCGACTCGGTGACGACCGGATAGTTGTGGAACGTTCTCCGAGATAGTCAAGCGCAAAATGCCAGTTATGTTTTTTTTCTTTTGTTTGTGTGAAGCAGAGAACCATAAATTACAATGATACTTGATTCTTTAAACATATATTGGTCATAAGGAAAATTCTAGAATCACAAATAAAGAAGTAAATATTTCTTACGAAAATGTTCGTAACCGAAAATCTATATAGACGGTCTTATCAA
The DNA here is from genome assembly GCA_011170035.1 of Teleogryllus occipitalis. Lineage (NCBI taxonomy): Eukaryota > Metazoa > Arthropoda > Insecta > Orthoptera > Gryllidae > Teleogryllus > Teleogryllus occipitalis. The sequence goes on from BLKR01001370.1 coordinate 159,654, forward strand.
ACCCACATTCAAATGTTGTCAGGACGGATCGACCTAAGTACTTAAATAGGGCAATTGTTATAGTAAATAATTAAACAGAATATCGAAGAATAAATTTAGCAGACTGATGATAAAAGAAATTAATTGCCGAGTAGTACGAGCGAAATCCACCAGGCGTCTAGCATTCCTACCTTTCCACCTGCTCGCTCACTAGTCTTCGCAACCTTTTCACTGATCCTCCGTCCACTATTCTGCCCATGTGCCCTTCCACAGGCCTTTGTGATCCACTACCAGCGCCTTTATTATAGAAGCATTTTCCTAAGAATGAGCCAAAGTGACAGCTGGTACTGGCAACATAACTGAAGGTTCTGTGGTCGTTTTGTCCTTGAGCCCATTAGACTCCTTTCCTGCATTCGTTCGTTTGCAGTTGGCTAACTTGTAAATGGCTTGGACGCTTCCTTTTATATCCTCGTCCCAAGAAAATGTAGTGCGCCACGAGAAATAATTAAAATTAGGAAGTGCAGTGTTATGTGATCTTCCTTAAAAATTATTTTTTCTATGAACATTACATTGAATTTAATTTTTGTGTGATACATATTATATTTATTTTAAAACCGAGACTTGAATGTGAGATGCATCCTGGTGCACGTGTTTTCGGCTATTGTACTGTTGTGTGGTGAGTTGTGATTGAGATCTTTCTATTTACATTTGTGGCAGTTTTTTACTGAATGTGAGAGCATGTTAAGAGATTTTCCACATACGTAATTAAATTGAAATATTTACCGGATTCGCGTACAATCATATACTAAGGAAAACTCTTAGACTTCTGCATAGAGATGTTTTCACAGGATCCATAAACACTTTACGAAGAGGCGTGGCTGAGCAGCTGTCTCGGCGGATGGATAGTTCTCTGAATTACATGTGACGTTCACTTGTTTAGCGAACTGTCACTTTGGCTCATTCTTAGGAAAATCCTTCCATAACCGCGCGCATAGGTGTGTTCCTTCCAGCCGCCCACGCGTTCACCTGCCGCCGGAGTGTTTGTACGCCTCCCCCAACCCGCATTCCCCGCACCGCCTCGTGATTCAGGACGTTTACTGCGGCCCACGGTCCGACCGCGCCGCGCCGCACCGCGCCCGCCTCTCAGGAGAGATCTTAACGTCCAATCGCTGAAATATGCGCCCACTCGGCCGCGCCGTTCTGAAAGAAGACGATCTTGGAAGTTGTCCTGGGAACGCGATATAAATGCGCGGAACGCCAAAAAGAAAAGACCCAGATTGCCCAGGAGGAGGATGGGAAGGAAAAAGAAAACGACAGTGATGCAGTTCGGTGCTCTTTGGAATGCCCTCCTGCTAACCCACTCGCTAAGTTTAGATGCGCTGTTTGTGGGGGGAACCGGTTTGCGGTGCATGCAGGGGTGGTGACAGCGCGCGCTGGAAATTTATGGAGCGCGGGTTTTTCGTACCTTCGTTGGCGTCCAGCGAGCCCCGATGTCATCGGGACGTGTGCATTAAAATGCAAGGTGACGGCAGTAATTTAGTTGAAGCATTCAGCTCGGAAGAGCAAATGGTGCGGTTTGGAAAGGTCCTCGTGAAGTGCAACGTTTTATGGTCTGCACTAAATATGTTTACGAATATTAGACCTGCAATGTTAGTATTAAATACAGAAGAACATCATTCCTTTTTATTATACTTATCACTAAAACGGTTTTGCGTAGGTTCAATTATATTCGTTGTATCTAAGACGGTAAATAACTAAAAATTGGCCATTTGTCAATTTTAAGACTATAAGGGAGAAGTATTCGTAATTACATTTCGATAGTGTTATTCAAATGAAATCGAAAACTAATACAGAAAGTGACGTGTTACATAGATCGAAAAATTTCCATTCGAGGAGACACTGAAATGTATCACATGAAGTTGAAAATAGCATTCATGGAGGATTATATGACACCTAAGATATCTCCCTGGCCTTTCTTAGACCAACTGTGATTTCCACGCTAAACTTGACAAAAATGAAGGGAAACAGAACAGATATTTTGCAAGAAATACATTTCAGTAATATCTTATTTTCACTCTATTCACAACATAGAATAAATTAAAATACCCTAGGAAGAGGAATTTTTCGGACTTCCTGATATTTAACTTATATGTTAACCTATCCTCAATTTGACCTCTTAGTTTAAAGTAATAATTATATTTAATTTTAATAAGATATTATTTGAATACAATACACCCTTCATTTTAGACTCGCCTTGTCCTGTCCTACTAACATCACATAAGATGATGACTGCGTAAGAAGCAATGGTTCTCTAAGGAAGATTTCGTCGAGCCATCGCCTGCAGCTATTCAACTCACTGGCTTCTATGTTCCACCGTCAGGTGCCTGGCGAACTTCGAGCTGCCGCTCAAGATAATTGCATTATAATGTCTTTGCATGTGTAGCACAGACCGGCGGTGACGTAGACGGAAGCTATTGAGGATGATTTTGGATTGGTGAAGTCGTTTGGAGATAAATGTGGCAATGAATCGACGATTCTGACTGAGAAGAAAATTAAGAGTGATCAACGGTGATCAAGTTGATAGCAAAGAGGGCCATATTAATGCAGATAAAGGCATAATTAGTTCAAAGGAGAATATAAAGTTGAGGTAATCTGTGTACCGTGCGTTTAATTCAGAGGTAAACAGTAAAACAAAAAAATAGATGAAGGATAAGGACAAATTATTACACAGATGTATCTAATGCATAACATAAGGCAGTAGGTATTGAAATAATTGTCGGAGGTAGATAATTGAAGCCGGAAAAGGGCGAATAAAGAGAAAGAATGATAAAAGAAACCTATGGAAATGGAAGATTCGAAGGTAGAAAGAAGATCTGTTTGTTTTACGAGTTGAAAATTGGGAGATGATTTGAAAGAGAGGTAGATGCTAGATGAAGGAGTGAAATAAATGTGTCCATTCGTCCGTCCGTCACTCACAGTTAGATCTATTCTGTCTCACCAAATGAAACAAATGGTCATTAGAAGCTTCTCGGTCTCCTGGGAGAGAACTAATCATTTTTTTGCGGATCCATCAAGAGTATTCTAAAACGTTTTTCTAAAAAATGCGTGTCTTTTTTTAACCCTTCGACTCTGTTTCTGCATTACTTATGTGGACTCTGTTTGTTGTCATATTTCATCCCACACGGTTAATCCAATAGTTTACTTGTATTTCATACACGGACGCTATTTGGAATAATCAGTTAAGAAAATGATGCTATTTATTTGCTTCATTTACTATATCATTCTAAAAAAGCAAAGAATAATGTTTCCAGAAAAACATTTTAGCATATCCTCATTACTACTGTATACATAGGTGTATACTATACCAGTATGAGAATGTCTGATACAAAACTACTAACTCGAGTAGATAAATGCGCCAGATTCTCATTCAATAACAACTTAATATTATAATACTGATGAGGACACATTTTTAGAATTTTTCTTATAATTTAGACATATAACGTGAAATCCATTTGGGAGAATTTCTGACCCCAGCCACATAAAAATCAAATTAATTCAAATAAAGAAAACATAAAAAACGTTAACAACTCCTGTAAAGCTAGACACAAATAGCATATCTAAAAGAAAAAGTTCATGGGAATAATTTTCAGAGTGTTGCAGTCTTATTGCGCCTGGGGTCAGAAAAGACGCCAAGCATAGTCTAAGGGTTAAGCAATCAAGACGTGTTTTCGGTGACTTACAACATCTAGAGATGATCAATAGCTCATTCGATTCCTCTCAAAATGCCCAAGTGATTGGCACAATTCTTAGCCGGTTCCCTATAGGATGAAATGGAAGATTTATCGAGAAACCACGTGTTTTTTGTTTAAATGTACTCGCGAGTACATTGATGAAACAAATTACTACAGTATGTGAATTACTATTCTCTTTCGGGATTTAGATGAATCATTACATGTTGAGTTAGATTAAAAATAATTAAACTGAATTTCATAATGATACTAAAATATAAACTGTATGTAACGGATAATTTTCATGCCTGAAAATGGATACCAGGAAACTGTAAAAATGAATTAATGTTTAAATGTGTTTTTATTATGAACTCGCAAAGCACAAAAATATACCAAGAAAGTACCAGCCGAAGGCGCTATGCTAAGCTAGTTAATTAAACACGCAACATCAAATGAAAAATGTTTTAGTTTCTAAAAATATATGTGACGGTTATTCTGCATAATGATGACCTGCATAATGATGATAATTCTGCATAATGATGACCTTATTGCTTACTAAGAAAACTTAACTGAAACGAACCTACAATCGTGAAACTATCACGAAGCCACGCGAAAGGGATTCTATTATAGCTGACTTTATGAGGAATTTATGAGTTGATTGGCTGAAATCAAGGGAAGAGGAAATTTGGAGGTTGAAATATCAGCAGAATGTTCGGTTTTCGGCACAAATCTAGTATGTTGATATGCCTTTATGATATTTTTTTAGACTACTTGAGAAAAATTAAAAATCCGGAAAATACTATTGTGTTACCCAGCAAAGTAAGTCGAATGAATTTTCTCAATTCTCCCTTTTCACTGATGATATTTCAGTCACATTTTTATAAACCTGTTAATGAAATTACTGCACGACTATTCTCTCAGAAATATATTGAATTTATTGGCGACAGGTTGAGATTTGTTTTACTTTTCATGGTAATAAAGAGTTCATTCCTTCAATGCGAAATCATTAGCCAAGTAATGTGCCATAGAGATATTGTTCGAAATAATTTTAGTTTTCGAGGAATTTGATAATCTTTGGTTTTTTCAAAAGAACCATGTGTTTCTCACATTAGCAATAGATAGATCATAGATAGACGAATGAAATGATGTAACATATGTTCATGTGTAGATATATTTTGAGTGCAAAATTATACTTACTGACGTGTGATTTAAAATTAAATGTTCGAGGTTTTCTGCAGCAACCCTTGCAACTGTCGCCTGGGGAAGGTTGCCTTCCTGGCACCGATGGCCATTGCGCTTCGATCGTGGCGCCCCTTGCGGGGGGAGGGGAGAGGTCACGATGGCCATCTTCTCGAAAAGCGACAGTTGCAACGGCTGCTACAGGAAAAAATGCACGTTTAATTTAAAATATCTTGTCAAAAAGTAAAATTGTATCCACAAAATACTATCAAAATATTAACATATGTGACGTCATTGCTCTATCTATTTATTACTATCTATTTAATATCTATTTATTACTATTTATTACTACTTATTACTATTTATAACTAACTATTCCTCTTTTTGTGATCTATTACTAGTGAGAAAAATATATTGTTTTATCTAAAAAATCAAAGATGAATAAATTTCTCGAAAATTAAAAATATTTAATACAATGTCTCCGCACCAAATCACTTGCCCCGTGATTCCGCATTGTTGAGCTAAAACTTAATTTAGATATTGGGAACCGTTTAGAAGTTATGGGGGTGACCCATAGTTGGTGAGGCTCTGTGTAGATAGGTTATAAAGATAGATTTATAAGTCAATATTATAATTTAAGGGAACGGAACAACTTTACAATAATCCTCATTTCTGTAATTTGTGTATTCCATGGTAAAAACAGTCTATGTAAATTTAGATATCTATAAATTTGTGTATACACCTCCTGCATTATATACACATATTGCTGTTTTATAAGTACTACATTTGTGCAGAGTCTGTACCATATTTATTTTGGAAGAAATTATGAGTGTGATATAGTGAGCATTATGCTGGACCGACACATTCAACTATATAGTGTGATATCATGTTGTCATTGTTTATTAACCTTGAAGATTAGTTGAATTTTTTACGGCGGAAGCTGGTTACCTCTGATGGGATGCATCTTCTAAACGCCGGACTTCAACACACATATGGGCCACTCGGACCAGAGATGAACACATCGCGAGGCACACAGCAACAAAGCGTGTGCGCGCACGCACATACATGCACGCGCACGCACTCACGCAAGTGTGCGCACGCGCTTCAAAGACAAGCAACACATTTATGATCAGAAGGGAATTCGAATACAAAGACCTGTCGTCTGAGGCGCTGAGATGATATGTGTTCTTAGCCTCCTGAGGCATTCCGGTTTCCTAAGGATTGGCCATTTCTTTCATTCCATCACAAAAATATTACTTTTGGTGTTTAGTTATTTAATATTTTGACTCGTTTGTTTAACACAACATCGGATAAGCTGTATTAATTGATTGATTTTTTCGTGTTTCCGGGCACGTCAACAGATTTGGTCATTAGTGCCCTAAGTGTAGTGCATGTTATTTTCTCGGGAGATGGCAGTGATCTTCCCCCGCTGGATGGCGAGATCCGGCGTCGACCTACCGTCGACTAGTGGGGTTTCCCCCTAACCACGACTCTCCCACCAGCGGGGCACCGACCCAAGCTCTAAGCTCCTGACCGGTCTCCCGGAATATGTGGTAGTGTAGTGCATGTTAGTGTAAGTGTGTGTCTGTGTGTGTCGAAGGGGAGAGGATAGGGCAAGAAAGAGGAAGGAAAGATCGTGCGCGGTCCGTAGCCCGTTTGTTAGGGTACTGCTCCGGCATTCACCTGGTGTTGATCGGAGAAACCCCGGAAAACTACCGATCAGAGCAGCCGGCCGCTAGAATTCTCCTCCAGACAGCGACTGAATTTGACCTAGCTGAAAAGCTAGTGTCGAAAATCCTGCCGCCGTCGGGAGTCGAACATAGGACCTCCCGGTTAGAGGCGCTACAGTGACATCAGTTGATACACTGAGCTCCCGGTGTATTAATTGACGCAAACTGTTACTTTATAACTGAAATCTAATTTTAATGGTTTTCAAAGAGGTTTAATAAAGAAGGCTTAGAATTGCTTTGGGCGAGTACGGGCAGCTGTTACACCATCGCCTCCGCCCGTCTATGCCGCTAGCCAGGCCGCGCCGCGCAGCGCTGCACTGCTCTGCTCTGCACTGCGCTGCCCCTCGGCGCGCGGCGTTGCGCGAAGCTGCGCTCTTCTGCGCTGCGCTGGGCGGGACAGGGCGGGGCGCCTGGGCGGGGACGGGTAGGACGAGCCTCAGAGGCGGGGCAGGCCGGCCTTCGCCAGCGCCTCCGACCTAATTACCTGGCGCGCCGCCCGCCGCCGCCGCCGCCGCCGCCGCCGCTGCCTGCCGGAGCTTCCTCGCCCGAGCCCGTCATCTTCGAGACCTTCGCATGTTTTAGAGGCCGGCCTTGCCGCTCAGCTCGCCGCCGTGGTGCGGTTACATACGCACGTCCGTCTCACACGATGAAATGATTGTGTTTGTTATTTTAGTTTTTTCTTGGAAACACTCTCTTGGGCGAAGGTGGAATCAAGGGTTGTCTAATGATGAGCAGACAGTTTTAAGATAGAAAAGTCGTATCTTAAATTTAATAAGGAATTTTGGAAAGTTTATATCATTGACTTTGCTTCACAGGAGTGCGCTTTAAAACAAGAAAATTTAAGTAATTCCGCGTATATTTGATGATTTTCTGATTTCTTTGTGTTTTAGAGAAACTATGAAAGTTTCATCTTTTCAAGAAGTCTGTTCAATTCTTCAAGATCAATTGTCTATTTTTGCATGAACAAATATTTAGAAGACTAATCTAATTTGGATTCTCGTTTTCTCTTTAAAATAGCTTTCTGTGAATAGACGGAAACCATAATTATGTCAGAGTTCAATTCAGTTTTATTTTCGTCACAAAGCTGCAAGTTCTTTGAAGACGATTCATTTTCCTTTTTTTTTTTTTTTGAATTTTGAGGCGTTTGACTCTTTTGAACAGGAGAGTCAAAATGTTTTGTGTCATTCTCGTGTACACCTTACTTGTCGTAATCCTTCTGGTTTCTATTATGTACAAAACTTCCTTTATTTCTCCTATATTTTCAAATCTTTTTTCAAAATTGAGTAAATCACTCACTTAACCTTAGTTTTATTTCTATTTCTTTTTCTTACTGGTTTCTGAATAATAGGTACATGTTGTCTTGCATTCGTTTGAAATATATTGGCCACAAGACATCCGTCGTAAACTAGAACATTAAATTTTAACGATGGGTGTGCACAGTCTTAAATTCGAAAACGCAGAGATAATGGCCTCCTGTGCGCTTATGGAAGAGAAAGAACTCGTTTGGAGAGCAGTTGGCCATGTTCTTATGTTAGGTCAAATGTGCAAGGCGCTGCAAATGTCTTAAAATAACGCATAGAGAATGCAACATAACAAAGAAAATATTATAACTTCATATTGCTTCTTGAATTGTCTGTCCTCTTTATTCTGACCCAGCTTCCATACAACCAGAAGAATGCTCCAAATTTTGTACATCATGGAATAAAAACGTTTTTAAAATATTTTTGACATCGTGTAGAATTTTGTATCCCTTTATTCGTACTTAATACTAATAATAATTAAATTCAGTCAAAATAAATTCATATTTATAATGACTAGAGTTCTGCGAAAGAACTACGTCGAAAAGAAATATTTTAAGGGGATGTGTCTTCTTCTTGATCGTAGGCAATTATGTGAAAACTTTCATGAATAGAGAGAGTGGAAACGTAAACGTCTGATTTATTTAAGTTAATGTAGAAATGATTTAAGTGAATTTTAGAAGTGAATTTTTTCATTATTTTGAATTTACCCATGCAAGCGCGTAGGCAAATGCTTTTCTTCCTATTTTTAGAGCATGAACACCTTTTATTCCAACGTCATAAGCAAACTTTTCCAAAAGAAACAGTCCATAAAATATCTTAAATTTTAAAAAAAATATTTCGAAATGTTGAAGTAAACCAAGTTTCGTACATCTTGGAAGCCAGAAGGGAAACAATAAACAAAACGTAAGGGAGAATGAAACAAAACATTTGGACACTCCTGGTCAAAAAAGTCAAACGGCTCAAAATTTAAAAAAAGGAGCAATGAAGTCGTCTCCAAAACACCTACAACTTTGTGACGAAAATAAAACTGAATTGAACTCTGACATAATTATAGTTAACGTCTATTTACTGAAAACTGTTTTAAAGAGAAAACTAGGATCCGAATTCGATTAGTCTTCTAAGAATATTTTCATGCAAAAATAGACAATTGAAAATATGACTTCTTTAAAGGATACATTTTTCTTCTTTTCTCTTTAGAGAAAATATGAAAAATTCATCTTTTCAAGAAGTCACCTTTCAAAATTCCTTCAAAATTCGTCTTTTTAAGAATAAACACAAAGAAATAAGAAATTCATGAAATATACGCAGAATTATTTAAATTTTCTTGTGTTTTAAACCAAACACCTGTGAAGCAAAGTCAACAATACAGACTTTCCAAAATTTCAAAAGTAAAAAATGATATTTCTATTTTAACTCTTGCGACTAGTGGATAGTATTTTAATGTTGACTTGGGAACATTGCATTTATTACATCATTGTTTTTGCTGCAGAAAGCAGCGTTACACAGGATTTTTATAATTCTTATTTATCTTGACTCTAATTTTCCATACAAAAACCCTTTGAAGTTTATTATAAACTGCTTCAACTATAACAAACAGATATTTACATGCATTTGTAGGACCTATAAGCATTTTAAGGTTTAACCATGAAATTTTTTAGTAATGTGTTTTACGGACAAAATATAATTATTTAATATAATAACGTACATAAATAATTAAGTTTGAGTGTCTATATTAAAGGAGAAAAAATTACTTATCAAACTTTTTACGGAATTTGTTTATTATCGAACATACTGACACTGACAGAAGCGGATTGCTAATGGCGGGAAGTTAGTGTTCACTTCAGGTCAGGTGACAGTATTCCTGCCTGAAGTTTTAAGGCAGTTTCTTTTATTACCTTTATGAACTATTTGATTTAGACCGCTTTATGGTGTATTTTCATTACTAGGAATCCTCTGTAGTAAAATATCTTATTACGCAACTTATTTATAATGTTAAGATTTATTGCATGAGTACATGTTTTGAAAAATAGCGACGTTAGGAGTGAGTGTTCAATTTTGTACGAATGCAATGAAGCAAGATTATAAACTAGTTTCAAACTCTATTATTTTGTATAACAGCGTTGTAAATTTATAAGAGAATCAAGATTAATTGTTACGTATTGTTAACGTTACTGTGACGTCACAAGTATTTGACATCTGTGCGAAGGAACGGCTGTGGGCTGTTCGGTTTACCGCTGCCGCCCCTCGCTTCTCTCCCTGCTCTGGGATAAACGTATGATGACGCAATTATTCGTGCGTATAACGGCGAAGTGCACTTTCTGTTGAAAATAGTTCCGTAAGCTCTCAAAACTATTATTTATAGATTATTTACGAAACTCCGAAAAATGATTGGCTCTTGTCCTATTGAGGGTCTTGAGGCGAATATCACTAGCCGACTCGGCGTAGTTATAACTGAGAGCCGCTAGGTGGCGTCACATGCTCTGTCTTACGTGAAACGTATGCATGGAGTTTCGGGTATTATATTTATTTATTTACTTTTTATATTATATTTATGACTATTTAACTACATCAGAGTTTCGCAACGTATCTTTGTCCGCGACCTGAAACCGCGATCCGCAATTTTTGGTGCAAAGCATGAAGGCAAAGGACAGACCTACATTGCTGTCTCAGCGATAACTTAGGTGACCCGAACATCTCTAATTTTATTAACATGGGGGGCGCTAAGATTTATCAGATGATTATTGAGTCATTGCAGATTTTTTTCTTATTATTTAAACAAAATAGCAAAATTAATGGTTTTTGATACACAGTAAAACAGCTTACCATAAGATTTGTAGATAAGAAAGGTGAAACAATTTGGAAATTAAGCGTATTTCATTTCACTTTTTCATATCTTTAATTCTTGAAACATTGACTTAAAATATAAAGGAAACTTTTAAAAAATTGATCTAATAATATAAAAGTTTCAGTGATCTAAAAATATATATTTCTGTATTCTAAAGCCTATTTATATGTTTAATAAAATAAGATATTATTACAATTAAGTACACCACATATTCTGTTATTGACACACGCATACTTAATTCGATGTATTGTTTTGTTTTAGCCTTGTTGAAAAAACATTACGTAGCGTATCTATAGTAGTACTACGCTTATGTAATGTTACCTTGTTCTTTGAATAATACTTTGCTTGAGAAATGTACTACTCACAAATTTACTACAAAGAAGCAGTTTTACACACACACATATTGATAACGTACGCAAATGTGACGTTAAGCATTTATTCAGTCAGTATTTGTATGTTTATTACGAAGTATTTTGGAAGACCGCTCGCCTGGGAAAACCACGTTTCGTCGCCTCCAGCTGGTGATGAGCGACGTTTGTCGCCTCATTGACGGTCTCCTCAGAGCAATGCCACGGCCGCGGCGGGGCCGGTGTTTATCTCCTCTCTCTTTCTCTTGCAACGCGCAGCGCGTGACAATGTGCTGCAGCCTTGACTCCTCCTGCGCCGCTGACGGAGACACGCGCGTGTCTATTATTACGTGAACGCGGCGCGCAGTTTCCGGATGTCGGCTGCGTAAGGGGTCGTGAGACATCGGCGAGCGAGTTTGAAAACAGACGGCGAGGAGTCCTATTTGCATGTTATCAAAGTGTTCGTGCTTTGTTCATGATTATCTAGTTTAGGAAGGCGTGAAGTACAAAATGTTGTCTTTTAGAATTTGGTATGATAATACCAGTCACCTCGTTGCATACTTAATGTTTCCTTGGAATATTTGTGGGAAATGGAAAGTAGAAGAATTTGAGAACACGCGTGAATTAATAATAATTAATAGGTAAAGAAATGTGTATTTTTGTAACAATATCAATTTCGTTTATAAATAAGCAACAGTTGAAAACATCTGCGTTTTGGATGCGTGAGGACTTATACGTATAACTACAAACGTATTTCAAAACACAATTTTTAGTTTGTTTGTATAGGGTTGAAGTCGAATTTCCGGAAAACGAGTTGAGTAACGCAAAAACGAGTGTTCTTTGCAGAATTTTTACATTTTAACTTGCAGAGAGCATTTTAAAAACATTTACAACGCAAAATGGGCGCATTTGGGCCGGTGTCAGTTTGTATGCCTTAATGTAATGAAAAGTAAAGATTATTTACCAATAAAACTATTAAACTTACAACATTTTCTAATGCATTTCTGGGATAAATGTACTTGAATACATCACCATTTACCACTTAATCACACAGAGAAACCCGGAGCGGTGGCTCAGTGCATCAACTGATATCACTGCAGTGCATGTGACTGGGAGGTCCTAGGTTCGAGTCTCAACTACGGCAGGATTTTCGACACCAGCTTTTCAGCTAGGTCGAATTCACTCGCTGTCTGGAGGAGAGATCAAGCGGCCACCTGCTCTGATCAGTAGTTATCTGTGATTTCACCGGGCAAATGCCAGAGCAGTACCCTAACAAACGGACCACGGACCGCGCGCGATCTTTCCTTCCTCTTCCTTGTCCTATCCTCCCCCTTACACACACTTACACTAACATGCACTACACTACTACACATACCTAGAGACAAGTCGAGGTTGTAGAATTTGTCCCGGCTGGAGCGGTGCCCCGCTGGTGGAGATACCTGCTAGGGGAAAACCCCGCTAGCCGATGGTAGGTCGCCACCAGATCTCGTCATGCAGTGGGGCAAGATCACCGCCACCTCCCGATGAATAAATACACTACACGTACGGGACTAATGACCTCCTTAGTTGACGCGCCCGGAATTACTATTCAATCAGAGAAATTCAACAGAGAAAATATTTCAGTTACATCCCCCAAAGTTTAATAAAAAGAACCTAACGTCTAGCTCTTAAGTACTAGTGCTTTTTAGGTCAATATGTCAGTTCTTCCTTTGAACCTAACATGTATACTAGAAAACACAAAGAGACGGAAAATTTATCTTCGAGACGTTCTAGTGCCTTATGCAATCTCGAATTCAAAAGAAAATTGAAGCAGTAGAAAGGGAGAATACCAAGGTCTTCTACTACCTGAGCTATTCAGTATTTACTTCCTGTCTTAAATATTTGCTTCTGTGAGCCTTATTTGTGAGATCGAGGAGTGAATTACTGTGGTCATATGGATGGTCATACTTTGTGACGTTAATTGAGGAAATCATTTGTCAGTTTCATGTCACCAGTGCATTCTTAAACCTTTCATATCTAACGCCACAAGTGAAGCACATAGCTAGGTGCCGTAGGCAAATAAGAGGAGCGAGGAAAACAGGTTTGTAAATGCTTGTAATATGATGAATTACATGGCATAAGGTCTTCCCTAGTTGGTGGCCCTGGAGAATCAGCAGCCTAATATGGATTCTCAAAATAAGATTCTTTGAGCAGGTAATATTTAAATGTGTGATATATGTTCGAATTTTAACTCTCTTTTTAGTATTTGTAAAGATTAGAATCTACTCAGATGAGTATCCTAAGACACATGGTCAAAATAACAAAAATATAGTAACGAAGAACAAATCTGAACTGAATTGTCCTTCTTTGTTATTATACTACCCTACCTCACTGAATTCTGTTCTACACTACACTACACTTCACAACACTACACTGCACTTCATTTTACTCCACTCCAATCCTGTCCATACTTCACTCCATAGTTCACTGAATATTCTACACACTACATTATACACTATCCACAATAGCCACTGCACAAACATACCTATACACCATAGACACTATACGCTCTGCAGTACTTACTCATTACGCAATTCGCAATACACTCTGTGCACTATATACATGCAGTACACGCTACACATTACCACACGTTAATAAATAAATTATAATAAAAAGTAAATTAATCGGGTTAAGAATATTGGACTTCACGTAGTCCATTTATTAAAACATAAACATTTCACAGGAATACAAGTTTCATGGAGAGATTTTTCCACACCATCAGAAGATCTTTATGTGCTTCGCACTAGTTTGAATCCGTTTATGAAGTAGGAGAGGCTGAGACACCGAGAGTCCGACCTCAGAAGCCGATCATGTCTTGCTCTAGCAGGAAACAGTGCAAAGTTAATAATACATTGATTGGAATTAACATTGGAAAATGTTGTTGAAGAATTGATTTTAATAAATGGAAACAAACAATTGGGCATCCAAATACAAAACCTCTACTACCCAGTTACGTGTGCAGCGAAACGTTTCGACTCAGGCCATAAGCTCCCTTCCCCTCTTAATATTAATGATAAATGAAGTTGTTGCCCTCCAAATAAACCAATAAAATCTCTAGAATTAAACATTTACACTCATATAAATTGGAAACCACACATCAATTCCTAAATCAATCAAGCCAAATAAAAATTGCATCTAATAAAACTACTAATAAACATAAATAGACTTTTATTTTTCAAGAACGTAATGACAACATGCATGTAAAACAATCTTATAGAAAGTACAAATCAATGCCTAAGACAGGAACAAAACCAACATGATGTGTTTCAAACAAATTGTGAACAAACAATTAACTAATAATTAGTCCAACATATCACATATCTACTCCAAATTTTATTTTTGACATACACGGTCACCAGCCATCTCCGATTTCACGCCGATCAGAAACTCCGAACTGCAAAAATACAAAAAATATCCATTCCGTATATTCCTAAAGATATTTTTCGATTTGTAGTCAGAGTTATCTAATTAGGCCACTTCAACCGCTTATTCTTCTTTTAAATTAATAGTTATAGTTCTTTTTAGCCTTAAGTCATTAATACATGTTTGAAGTAAAACAAAATTGTATTTACCATGTAATATACACAAGAAGAACAATAAAAATGAAAAAAAGGAACTAGCGGCTGTTGCTAGATCCTTCACCTTTATCATTACGCTTTGAAACATCATTCCATACCATGTTTCTAGTTGATGTGGTCGTACTTTTCCTTCAGTTCACATTGCTTTAGTTTTGTTGTTTGTAACTATACTCCAAAGATAATTTTTCAGGATTTTTGAAGCAATATGACTTCTCTTAAAATTGACATTTGGTATAACTTAGAATCTTACTTTTGGAAGTAGTGGTGGAACTCATACGATACATTGTCAGGTTTAGAAACGAAATAAAGATTTTGTTTGATTTTACATTATTTACTTTGTCGTGATATGCAAATATTATTTTGAAAGAAATGTCCAATTTTATTTTAGAGGTAATTGTGTATTGAAATGTATTGTAATATTGAACCAGATATATCGTTGGTGTCAAGAGAATTGTAGGCCGCATGTAAGATATCTTGCGACAAATAACCTATATATATATATATATATATATATATATATATATATATATATATATATATATATATATATATTACTCTTTTAAAACAATTTGTTGACACTTGAGTCTTGTTAATGTGTCAGTATTCGCTATTTTTCTAATTGTAAGAATTTGTGCATCGTTGTCGCTGTATACAAATTATATCGTGAACATTGTATATCTGCTAGTGTGTTTTTAAATTATGATTTGATCAACTTCTTTCATTTATGAATGGTCCATAAACGTATACACACTGTAAGACCTAAATTTTATTATTATATATTTGGTTAAAACTATTCAGTTCTAAAATTTCTTTCTGTAATGTGTAATACCCATCTCATTGCATAATTCTGCGAGGGTTTCAATAATTCACCCCATATTTCATAATCGGAAGCAATTTTTTTTTCAGTACATAGTTCTCTACTCCAATGCACGCATGACAAAGCGAAGAGTCTTCCAGATTTTCTCTTCGATAAAAAATTGTCATTTTCCCAGCTCAATTTCCTATCTAAATTTTGAACATACCTTTAAAAATTACACACTGTCTTTAGATTGGTGAAGGATTTTAATTGGCTTTGCTTTTATAAATAAAGTTTTGAAAATAATTTTTGATAAATAAGTTGACGAATGTCATTGCGATAATTTTAGGAGAAAAAATTCTGAAAGGATATTGATTTTAGTTCTTCAGTATGAAAAAATAATTTGAAAAAGTTGCCAGGATGCGTTACTCGTTACCAGAAAAATAACAATTTGAAACTTTCGAAAAATTTCATAAAGACAATAATTTGATTATTCAAAGAAGTCAGTTGCAAATTATTCCCGGACTCTTCTCAACCTAGGGCAACGACCATTTGTTTGCAGGACTCCAAAAGGTCGATGGCTTCAAATTTCCCCCTTCGTGCTCGTCTGAGGGGCTAGACAACTTCATTTCCGTTTCCACTTGCTACCCGATAGCCTTTTAAGTACCTTCTCGAGTCCACGCGTGCAGTGACCTTTCCCAGTGAACGCACACGTTTCTAGTTTAATTCTTTATCACAAGTATTGTTGCCAGCTCCGCCACAAACTTTACAACGGATGCCACAGCAAATGGGTGTCACAACTGTCACCCTAGCTCACACCCTAGCTACTACCACCGCTGCAGTCGCCCCGCCTCAACTGCCTCCTCTGCCTCATCTTCCTCCATCGTCTTAACCATCTTCCTCCCTCCCCCTATATCTATCCCGCCTCCACCACCTCCCGGTCTCCACCGCTTCCACTACCTTCCCGTCTCCACCTTCTCGTCCGTGTCTATGTCCATGCGGGACCCACCGCGACTCTTTCCCCGCCTACTCCGCCTACCTCGCCTTTCCCGCCAACCCCGCCAACCCCGCTAACCCCGCTAACCCCGCTAACCCCGGCCTTCCCGCTTCCCTCGCCACCCCTGGCTTCACCACCACCACCATCTCCCATGTCCTCATCTCCTTCTTCCCCATTTCCACTGCCTCCCTCTCCTCAAATACCCGCTCAACCATTTCCCATGCCTCCACCGCCTCCTCCATCTTCCCCGTCGCCATCATTTCCACCTTCTCCCTTGTCTGCCCCAGCTACATGGTCTTCCCCGCACCCACCATCTCATCCAACTCCATAGTCTCCATCGTCTACACGATCTTCTCCGTCTCCACCATCTACTCTGTCTCCACCATCTTCTCCGTCTCCACCATCTACTCTGTCTCCACCATCTCCTCCGTCTCCACCATCTCCTCCACCTCCACAGCCTCCATTATCTGCATCTCTAACGTCTTCACCATCTCCTCTTTCACCTCCACCACCTCCTTCTCCCTCTCCACCGCCCCGTCTCCAATTCCATCGCTGACTTCTCCATCTCTACCATCGTCGTCGCCATATCTATCACTGCCATCGCCGCGAATAGCATGAATGCAATTTGGGTTATCATTCCTGCCCCTGCAAATGTTGCCGTCCCCGCCCCTGCAAAACCTTCTCTCCACTGCCTCCGATGTCGTAGCATGCATTTCATGTACCGTCACAACTTCCGCCATTGTTGCTACATCCACCGTTACCCCCACTGTCATGCCGCAGCCTCCATTTTCAGCAGAGACACCATTACTGCTTCCTCCATTCTGCCTTCCCTCCTTCTCTGCGCGCGCCGTGTGATTTGCGCGCGTTGTGATTTCTTTCTCACCTGTTCCGCTCGGGAACTCACGCTTGTTTCTACAGCTTGTTCACGATCTTCACCTTCAGACCTTCAACTTGCGCGGAGCGGCGGATGTCGAGTGAACGTCTTAAGTGGGTTGGAATGTGTGGTGGTTCTAGGGGCATTGCACTCTACGTGACTGCACTGATTTGCTGACAAACATTTAATCATTAACTATTTTTTTTTTCTCCGAATTTGTTCCTTAAAATTTCATGAGAAATAAAATTCATTACATTTCAAGTCATTTGAGCAACCTTGTGAAAAAGACAAAATGAAATACAACTTTATATTATCAAATATCAAGAAAAATTTATTTTAAACATTTTTATTATTATTTTTTAAAACATGACATTCACTCTCAAACTGAACACAAATTAGAGATTTATTTGTGCAAAGAGGATTCAGCCTGACGTAATTTAAAAAATGTTCTCAAGCATAATTTTTTAAACATAATTTTAAAGCCCACGTGATGAGTTTGTAATGAATTAAAAATTAATTAAAATGTTTTATTGACAAACGAAAATTCTAGTTAAATGGTGCGCCCTGCTATGGTCTGAATTTTCTACATTTAGTCTGCGTTTCGACAAATTTTGTTGCTAACGAAAAATGTAATAAAAATATTGTTTGAAAATCTTAAGTTTTATAGCTACATGTCAACATGTCTCGTAACAGAGCCGATAATTTCTGTAATAATCGTAATTTTTTATTTTGAATTAATGTATGCAGAATGTTCTAACTTGCTAACTATGCATAAAACAAAAAACAACACTTGAAACATTTAGGAATTTATAAGCCCTTATATATTTTATATAACCAAATATATTTTGTTTACGTCGAATTGTCAAGTCTTAAACGTCCAAAAAGTAGTATGTTGTGTTGGTGATCAGAGGCAAGCACGGTTCCTAACGGATCTCAGAGGTACCTCCCGCAATATGACCATGTCGGGACAGGAACCCGACCAATCTCCGGCGCTTCAACTGCGACCGACCCGCCACGACGTCCCGATGTTGGTTGCCGGCCTCTGTAAGCCGGCGCGAGCAGCCGAAGAGCGCCGCGCGGCGGCCGAGCGCGCATCCCGTCGTAAAGCGGCCCACCGGCGCTGCTCCTCGCCCCTCGCGGTTCCCACACGCCGCGCCCCTCGCTTCCCACCGCGCACGCCCAGGGCCGCGCAGCGCCGCGCCTTTGCTTACGCAATCGAACTTTCTGGGCTGGTTTGAGGGTTTATTGATTACTTCGCGTTTACGGGTGCGTCAACTGCTGTTGCCATTAGTCCTGAAAATGTGGTGTATGTTTTTATCTCGGTAGGTGGCGGTGTTCTTCCCCCGCTGTAGGGTGAGATACGCCGCCGACCTACATGTCGGCTTGCGAAATTTTCCTCATCCAGGTATCTGCCATCAGCGGGGCGCCGCCTCAGCCGGGATAGGCTCCTGAATAGATTCCCAGTTTGTGTAGTAGTGAAGTGCATGTAAGTGTAAAAGTGTGTCAATAAAGGTAAAGATAGGACAAGTAAGAGGAAGGAAAGATCGCGCGCTGTCTGTGACTCTTTTGTTAATATAGTGCTCCGGTATTTGCCTGGTGTTGATCGGAGAAACACACGCAAAAATACTGATCTCAGCAGCCGGCCGCTAGAGTTCGAGGATTCTCCTGCAGATAGCGGGTGAATTCAATCTTGCTATGTAGCCCGTCGGAACTCCAGCCCAAGAACTTCTAAATATGCAGATATTGCAGTGACATCAAAACTCCCTGGAGAACACTTTTATCTTTTACCTAATAGACTTCTGTTAAATCCACTTAATGCAACCTAACAGAGGAACGGAGAGCCACTTTTAATGTCCTCCGTGCGGTATGTGTCTAAAGAAATCGTGGGGAAAATAAAGACGAAGACCAATTTCTAAAATACTGATGTAAATGAAAATGACGTCACAGTATAAACAAGTTTTTTGTTGTCACATTTTAAAATCACTTTCCTACAGCATCTTTAACATATTGTGTTTGTGTACATAACCTCAAATACTGTATTGTTTACATTAGTTACTGTATTTTTACTTTGTTATGTGGTGGATTGTCATGTAGATTTACTATACCTAGATTACGTCTATGCAAGCAATACTGCACACACAGTACAACATTTTTCTCTAATTTAAAAGTACGTAATGGCACTATAGAATTACTTTCTCGCACGATTTAGTTTCATATTCTCTTGAGTCTGGAATAGCTTTAAATTTTCCCAGCCATCTTGATTGATTTTTTCGTGTTTCCGGGCGCGTCAACGGGTTTGGTCATTAGTCCCGTAAGTGTAGTGCATGTTTTCTCGGGAGATGGCGGTGATATTCTCCCGCTGGATGGCGAGATCCGGCGCCGACCTACCGTCGTTTAGTGGGGTTACCCCTTAACCAGGACTCTCCCACCAGCGGGGCACCGCCCCAGCCGGGACAAGCTCTAAACTCCCGACCGGTCTCCCGGAATATGTGGTAGTGTAGTGCATGTTAGTGTAAGTGGAGAGGATAGGACAAGGAAGAGGAAGGACAGATCGCGTCGATCCGTGGCCCGTTTGGTAGGGTTCTGCTCCGACATTCGCCTGGTGTTGATCGGAGAAACCACGGAAAACTACCGATCACAGCAGCCGGCCGCTAGAATTCTCCTCCAGACAGCGACTGAATTCGACGTAGCTAAAAAGCTAGTGTCGAAAATCTTGCC
Source organism: Teleogryllus occipitalis (assembly GCA_011170035.1). NCBI lineage: Eukaryota > Metazoa > Arthropoda > Insecta > Orthoptera > Gryllidae > Teleogryllus > Teleogryllus occipitalis. The sequence goes on from BLKR01001370.1 coordinate 179,765, forward strand.
GCCGTCAGGACTCGACCCTAGGACCTCCCGGTCAGATGCGCTGCAGTGACATCAGTTGATGCAGTGAGCTAAAGCTCCCGGTCCCAGCCATCTTCTCAGCTGTTATCTTTCAGGCCTAAAACATCTACCAGGTCTTCTCGCGGTACCTACAGTTCCTCCGGAGACATTCCCAGTGAAGAGCACATTCGCACACTCTCCGAACATCAAACAGATCTACCTCTGATCTGTATCTTTAAAATTTGTCCATGGTATTTCATGGTTCCAACTTGGCCCTTGTAACCTTTTTCTGGATATTCCTTAATTTGTTCTGGATATTCTAGTTCCGTAATTATACATACAGATTTCATACTCATCTCGCGTACAGTTGTCAATTAATGAAGAGGTTATGGATTAATTGGGGTACGCATGTAATACCAGAGGGACTCGCCCCCCCCCCCGCGGCACGAACGCAATTTAAAACATTCGTACTTTCGCAGGGTTGGTACCTCCAACTTTACTGATCCACGGGCTCTGCTGCTCCAAGTCTCTAATTGACAGTATTATTTGTAAAAGTGTTGAAGTTTTGTAACGATTTAATGAAACTAATAAGAAAACTAAAACTGACCTTATTCCTTTTTTTCCCTAGGGCTTTTATCCAGCCGACAGCCGGTTGCCCTTTAGGTCCCGAAGGGACGCATATTCGACCATACACTAGACACACACTTGCGGGCTCCTCTGATCTGGGGTCAGCAGAACGCGAGGCCCTCCGCGACAACACACACACAAAGTCAAGGGACAAGCCATGCCCAAGGTGGGACTCGAACCCGCGACCCTTCGGACCGAAGCGCTGAGTCGGTACTCGCTCTTAGCCACCTCGGCCATCCAGGTCGGCACCTTATTCCTACGCGGCCTAAAATGTACTTTGCATCATGGAATTTATCAATTACTTTGAAACCTTCAATTTCTATAGCAACGATGCACAGTAAATCACTTTTCAACATGAAAAGTATCAAAATCGCACTCATAAATTAACAAGTTTCTCACATCCAATTAAATTTATAAAAAAGTTGTAGAATAGATTTTCACTGATTGAGTTTAGATTCACTTACTTTTTATAATAGGGAAATTGTTTTAACGAAAAAAAAATATTTTTCACATTTTATCAATAGGACTGACAATTGGCTTTAAAAAATCATTGAACCGTGAAATATTTTTTATTAGCAATTTTTTTTGAATGGTATAGGAAAGGACTAAAAATTACTAGTAATATTTTGAAAAATGTACTTCAATTAAAGAACTAATTGTGGAGAACAAATTTTACTTTAAGAAATAATATATCTTCGGTATTGCAGATATACTAGGGCGTCCAAAAAATTTCAAACATTTGCAATTTTCAAAAATTCCAAGGTAACACTGAAAATTGTACCTATGTCACTTATAAATGTAGTTCTATCTATTCTACCAAGAAATAGAAGGAAGTAATTTGGAGCTATTTAAAAAAATAAAAATGTTTCAAGGGCTTCGTGTAATCTACCATCAAAATTCAAAGAATTCATTTCAACGTTTCAAATGCGCAGGACCTGGAGTCCGGTCAGATCTTTATGGGAATATTCTTTTGGAAAACAAATCTACGGACTGTTAGATGGACGAACGGATGGACGGAAGTTAAAAAATTCGGTATAAGGGGATTCCAAAAAATTTATTTCCGTTAAATTCTCCACTTCTGTTCTATTACAATATTACATAACTTTCTGTTATACTGCGTGTAATACTCCAAATACTAATATACGTACGTATAGGAGAAAAAAATATGAAAAATAAAATATACGTGTATGAAAAAATTGTATTATATTAAGGGTTTTATTCATCAGCCCAAATCAGCCTTTTGTAACAAACATGGTAAATTATAAACAGTTTAGCCATGTTTTGTTCGGTTGAAGACATCTACCGACCCGTTTATTGATTCATGAGGACGAACCTCGTAATGTGGAAGCGGTTCGGTCCGAAGTGATGCGGATTATACACGTTCTGCTATATATTAGCTGCTTAGAGGTACAGTGGTATAAGTTATTTATTCATTTTACAGGGCAGCACGTTTTCCGTCAGTTGAGTCGTTTTCTTCTGTTTCAGCTCTCCGCGCAGTGCTGCTGTTAAGCGGCCACTAAGAAAGTTAAACATGTGTCTGAGGATGTAACTTACCCAGTACTAACCAAGTATGGAATTAGTCAAAATCGGGTTTTTTAGTGACTTATACCATATGTATATGCGCAGGGTTGGGGAGTATTTAAAAACTTGTATTTGAAATACATATTTTAAATACATTTTGTATTTGAAAAACCGTATTTTTGAGTTTTTTGGACATGCATGTTGGAGACATATTTAATAACATAAAATAGATTTATATAAAAAAATAAATGCTGGAAATTTTTGAATAAAAATAAAATTTGTGGACCATATTTTTGCTTTTATTACAAAGTTTGTGCAACAGTTAACTCAGATATGACTATTTTTTGTTTAATGTCGTTGACTTTTTTGTTTCATTACATTGAGAATACTTATATATTCTAGTTAGTTATTGTTCAGAAATTTCTAAGATTGTCAATTACTAATTTATTTTAATTAATAATTACAATCTATTGTTGCAATAAAAAGATATAAAACAATTGTGTTCTATATTTTAAGTATTTCAAGAATTTTAAATTCTTGTGTATTTTGTTCATCAAAACCTAACGTATTTCACGTACTTATTTGAATAATTCTTTACAAAGTATTTTGGCGAAGTATTTAAACACTAAATTAAAGTATTTTGCCCAACCCTCTACATGCGGTAGAGAATTCCCTTTTTGGTGGCGTCACGGATTCCGCAGGCACTTAACACGGCCCATGCGAGGCAGCTCTCGCGCCAGAGGCTGCGTGCGCACGTGCGCGACGGCACGCACGTGCTTCGTCACGCGGCCACGACAAGCCAGGAGCTTTTCCTCTTCGCTACGATGTGTTTAAGGACGTAAACATTCTGTTCAGACGAAATTATGTTTTCATTACGAAATTATGAAATGAGAGAACTTAAAATAATAATTTTGGATGACGACCAAGTTTTGAACTAGTTTGAAAAATGTGTAGAAGAAAATTTTTATGCACTTCATGAACATTTTCCCCCCTAAACGTTCTATTTAATCTAATTGAATTTAATTATAAGGTTCAATTTGCACGCTAAAATGTTTCTGCACCCAATCAAAATTTTATATCTAACCTACAAAATTGTAACCCATAAAATAAATTATATTTCATTCAAAGAGGTCAATAATTTGCGTCAAATCGTCTTTAACACCAGATGTAAGAAAAAATTAATTAATCTTTTACAAGAAATGTAAATCAAAATCCAATTGAGACTTAATTTTATGTTTTATTTTGCAATTTCTTTTATTTGTTGAACCCCACAATGTTTGTTTCGTTTGTATATGCCCAAAGAGCAGAAAAGAGCCAACTTTGCTACCTCTTGTATCCTCACCGATAATTCTTTCAGTCTGAATTAGTTTGCACTTCAAATGTTGGAATTTAATCTCAACTCAATAGCAGCCAGAACTATGGGGCGAGAGCTCTGCTCAGGTACGCACATCCCGTAATAGAAGAACATGTCTGGAGAATATAACATATTTTTTAGTGAACTGAATGAATTACAAAGAATGCTGACAATAGCGCAAATTTTAATGCTGAATGATTACACCAGTAAGAGCTTTGCTTGTTGACCTGCACCCCACCCCCACAAGCTTCTTCACCGTGTGTAATATGTATTATTGCGCAAAAGATATAATTATCATAATGATAATATAACAATAATAATAATATAATGATAATAATAAAAATAAAAGTAATCATTCCATTAATAACAATGCAATGATACGTAAAATTTCCCGGAAAGTGTCTCCGAAAAGGAGATTTACATGTAAAATAATCACGTGAGAATCGTGTGAGTTTTAAAATAATTGTTTCATTACTCGTGCGTGGCAATTAGTACTTACCTTCATTGGAAAATACTTACTTTTGACTGGAAAGTGTCACTTTGTCGTATGGGAACTGCAAAGAAGTTACGGTCGTACAAAACATCTGAGCACTGCAAAGTAAACAAAACACTGCAGCGGCGTGAACTAGCGTAGCTACCGCCTTGCATATTGAGAATGATATCAAGAGGATTTATTTATATGTTTCCATGAATTCGTGATAAAAAATAATGTACGGAACTCGCACGCAAGTTTCTTTCGCGCACATATTTCAAAATACCGGGCCTGTCTCTTATGGTCGCTTAGACTTTAATTTACTCGTACGATAAAGTCTAAATTTCTGTTATAGTTAATAAATAACTGCTATTTTTGGGTGAGAATTCTTGAACAGTAAATTGAATTATGAATTATAGTGAAGACGGGAAATCATATTTAAGTTTATATAATACCACAGTTTACATGCAATATTTTGCTTTTTTGTAGGTTTTTTTAGAGAAGGAAAAGTAGTAAGTGGTAATATAATATTTGTACATATAATATTCACCTTAGTTCTTTTCCCTTGGTTAGTTTAAAAATTGACACGGCACTTTCTGTTAAAATTAAAACAATGCAGACTATTCATTCGTATGAGTTGGGTACAAGAGCGTTTAATAACTTCCTCAATAAAAACATTCTGAATTTCCTTTAGTCTTTTCGCCGAGCCCTCCAGACATCCACTCTCAAGGAGAGAATCTTAGCTAGTAGAGAGAGCATCCACAGGAACGCTACATATTTATGAGGGCAACTTCCTATTCCTTTACTTATGTACGGTTCTGACCGACAAATGACCTTACTGGTAACGAATACTAGACAAAGGTAATAACCGCAAGGTCTCTCTCATTAGCGAAATACTAGTTTTGGAAGGCGCTAGCTCCCATAATATTCCTTCCGTCTTCAGTTATAAAAAATATTTTTTGTTTTATAAGTACAATTCCCTAGGTCACTAATTGAAACTAAAGGAAGTTTGTAAAATTGACAATGCATTTTGAGAAAACCTTTTTTCACTTGATAAAATATTTCATTTATTAGTTAGTCATTTATTACATACTAAATAGTATTTTCATTATAATTATCGACTTGTAGATTCTAGTTTAAGTTTTAAAGAATATTGGGAATACTTGTTTACATCAAAAAAATATTCAATATTTCAAAATCTCTCATTGTCATCATTTAATATTTGAGTATTGCAGTTTTTTCTTTGTTCAGTCAAAATGACATTTTTAAGACCTATGTTTTAATTGCTGAAGTCAATAACACGATCTATGTTTCAAAACCAATGGATAACCTCAAAATAATTTGCTTAGTAATATTTTATGAATAATTAATATACAACTATTATTTATTCATCAACTATTGTTAATTTTATAAGTACTATTTATTACACGACAATTTATTCCGATAGATACAACATAAATAAATGCGTTTCTCACTATGATCTTTTTAGATCAATCTTAGTCTTTTTTTGTACGTGTGTAGAGACAGTTCGATCTTTTCATTATGAGTCCATACATCGCTTATTGAAATTCTGTGTACATTTTGAAAGTTTTGTCTTCCTGAAAATGCATCTTAGCAGTCTTATTTTAAATTTTTGTTCTATAATACTCAAGGAATATGGAAGTACAAATAAAACGCTTTTCAAGACGTACAATTTCCGCTGTTACAAATTTTATTATGGTAGTGCCGTTTACAGTTGAAAAGTTCTATGTACAATATAATTTACAAGGCAGTAGGGGCGAGCCCGCGATGCGGTGCGGGATCACCGGTCATAGTCGCAGTCCGTGGATGTCTCTGCCTCCGAAGAAGACCCTGCGAAGCAAGTGGTCGCTTGAGAGGCGGCGCTCGAGCGCCACGGCGCGGCAGGCGGGGAGCCGCGCGCCGCGCTGCTCAGCTGTTTCTGCGCGGCTCCCCGCCATTGCGATTGCGGCGTTCCGCCATCTTGTTTGTTTCCGTTTTGACAGAGCGGTTGCTCGTTATTTTTGCTCCCGACCTGTTGCGATCGTTTATTGCCACTAAATTATTCATGCAGTGGAAATAGTTGTTTTGTAATTTTAGGTTTATAACGTACGGAGAAAATTTCGAAAGCATTTTGTTTTAATGTGAGAGTCAATGAGTACACTCGAGGCAGAGACCATCATGGATATGGACTCTATGCAACAGGTCGTGAATTACAAAGTGGGTTATGTTAATTGAACCACTTGCATACAAGGCAGTTATTTGCATGCACATTTCACAGGCGTTTAAGTTGTGTTCCCTCTTGCACCGGTGCACATCTCGTATTCTTTGGCAAATGTAACACCCGATGTGGCAAGAGCTTGAGGCTGGACAGCGAACGAGGCGTTCGCGTTGCAGTCTTTCTCTTCTGTCTCGCTCGCGCTGAACTGGCCCGACCGCTTGGCCGGCGACGGCAACATTACATACATACATCAATGTATCTATCACAGTCCCATATATATTTTGCATGTCTCAAATTGATTACTACGTAACTACGGATTTACTTCGTCTTTGTGCAATATTAGTGCATGGATTTCAATAAAATATATAATTACATTAATTGTGTTTCTCTTAAATCCTATATATTTGTCTATATAATTTAAGCGCAAATTTGACTAAATTGGAAGCAAATATCCTCATTGGACTCAGATGATTTCAGTTTTCCTTTCACTACTCCTATAAATTAACTTATTTCACAGTTTGTACTTTATCACTAAAGTGACATGTGATTTATGTGAAAAAAATAGTTCATTCGCTTTCATTTTATGCTTCCCTACGACTAATTTCCCTCCTTTCTCAACTGTTCGTAGCTGAACTCAATGAGCTGTGTTCATCGCCGTGTGTGTGAATGGCCGTGCCCGCCCGTGGGGCGAGGCGTGGCGTGGCGGGGCGGGGCGGCAGGGCGGGGCTCAGTGGCGGCGCGAGGGCTCGGGGCCCAGGCTCTCCAGGGCGGCGCCGGGCGGCGGCAGGCGCCGGCCGTACGGCAGGATGTCGATGTTCTGCACGTGCGCGCGCACGGGCGGCAGGCGCACCTCTCCGTCGCGCCGCGTCGCCGACGCCGCCACCACCGGCGTCAGCTTGAGGCCGCCCGGCTTTCGGTTGCGGCGCCTCGACTTGCAGCACTTGCCGAACGCCGGCTTGCGCTTGTTGCCGCCGCCCGCCGCCAGCCCACCGCCGCCGCCCGCCGCCGCGCCCGACAGGGAGAAGTCGCCTCCGCTACTGCCGCCCCCGCCGCCGCTGCTGCCGCCGCCGCCGGCCGAGCTCTCGTCCGACCCGGCGGAGCTGGCGCCGCCGCCCGGCCGCCCGTAGGCGGGGGGCGTGGGCCCGAACAGGTCGTCTTCTGCGCCGTAGGACCCTCCTCCGTGGTGCGGCGGCTGGGTGCCGCCCGCTCCCCCGTGCGGCGGCTTCCCGTAGGACCCGCCTCCGCCGCCGCCGCCAGGCTTCCCGAAATAGGCGTCCTCGTCGTCCACGGAGGCGCTGGAGTCGGCTCCGCTGGCGCCGTCCGGCTTGCTGAACCCGCCACCTGGCTTCCCGAAACCGTTAGTGTCCAAATGGTCGTAGTTAGGAGAGCTCCCGTACACATCTTCGTCACCACTGTTAATATTTGTGAGTCCACCACCAGAGTCTAGCTCCCCGCTCCCCGGCCCGACCGAGCCACTAGCCGGCTTTCCGAACGAGTCGAGCGGATCTGCGGCAGAAGAAGCAGTGTCACCGCGAGCGGCGCGCCTCGGGCTCGTGGTTCGCGCGCGCCACGCCGCCGGCGCCACCGGTCGCGTCGGGCGCCGGCAGCTGCGACTCCACCTCGCTGTGGGTTCCAATCGCGGCGCTCGGGAGGTCAGGGAACCCCTCCGGGACCGATCGCCCCCTGTACAGCTCGTCCCCCCGCCCCGCCGGCCCGCCCCCGCCCCCGCCCGCGCGTGCGACACCGCCACCACCGCCGCCTCCGCTGCTGCCACCGCCGAGGTCCGACCCGCCACCGTCGAACAGCCCCGCGCGCGCCGAGCCGGCGCTCGCGAGGCCGCTCGGGTTAAAGAAGCCCGCGCCCGCCCCGCCCGCCCCGAACGCGCCGTCGCCGCTCGGCGACGAACGGCCCGCGCCGGGCAGCCGCTCCAAGAAGCCACCGCCACCGTTCCCAACTCCCACACCGGGTCTTGCAGTTACGAGGGCTCCACTGTTAGTAGGTTTCAGGAAAAGGAAGCTCAGATCTTCCGGTTCGTTGCCGAACTTTCCACCTGAGTCTGAGGAATCGAGGAAATCACCGCCTGGTTGGGAACTAAAACTACCGAACTGCCCGCCGCCAGCTGGACTCTGGGGTTGGTAGGCTCCTGGTTTCACGCCCTCTGAAAGTTTTCCGAAAGAGCCACCTAAGTCTCCGAAAAGGTCGTCTTCGTCCCCTTCACCCGGTCGTCCAAAGAGTTCAGAGTCAGGTTGTTTGGAGTGCGAGTTTGAACCGGGTTTCTCCACCGCCAGCGGAGAACTGCCCAAGAACGACGTGTCTGTCGGTTTGGGAAAAGGAGATCCCGGAAAAATGTCGCCGCCGCCCGTAGGTTTGTTTATGAGAATCCCCGGCCGCGGAGGAGCTCCCGGGTGATTGCCGAAGAGGTCGGCGTCTGTGGGTTTGGGAATGTGGATGCCAGCGCTTTCCAATTCCACGGAAGGGCTGTCGAAGAGGTCGCTGTCCGACGGCTTGGAGAAGCCGCTGCCGGGTCGCGAGATGCCGCCTGGATGCGCGCCGAACACGTCCGCATCGGGCGGGCGAGCGCCACCGAACGCCGTGGGCGCGCTGGGGTAGTTCCCACCAGCGGTAGTCGCCCCCAGAAACCCGTTATTGGGATTCCCCGCCACGACGGACGGTGCTCCAGGAGGAGGTTTCGAGAAGCCGTTGCCGGGTTTGCCCAAACCTACGGGGGCGCTGCCGAAAAGATCGCTGTCGGACGCGGGTTTAGAGAAGCCCGCGGAAGGCTTCCCGAACAGGTCGCTGTCGGCCGCCGTGCCGCTGACGGGCGCGCTGTCGAACAAGTCCGAGTCGGCCGCGGGCGGGTAGCCGGGCCGCGCTGGCGGCGCGCCGGGCGGCCTCGCGCCCCCCGGCCCGGGACGAGCCGGGACGAACCCGTCGGGCCCGCCCGGCCTCGGCCGCCCGAAAAGATCGGGATCTGCCGACCCAGGGCGACCCGGTACGAAGACGGGATCCGCTGGGCGGGGTCGTCCAAACAAGTCCGCGTCTCCGGGTCGCGAGGCGCCCACTCCGGGGAGGAGAGGGTCGTCGAAGAGGTCGAAGTCGGTCGGGCGGCCGCCAGGCGCGGCGGGTGCGCTGCCGAAAATGTCAGCGTCGGCGGGCCGGGGTCGGCCGTTGCCGGGTCGAGCGAACGGGTCCGGACTGTCGAAGATGTCTGTGTCTGAAGGGCGAGGTCGTCCTGGGCCTGCGCCCGCCGGCGGGCTGCCGAATATGTCACTGTCTGAAGGCCGCACCGCTCCAGGCCGGCCTCCAGCACCCGGCCGACCCGCACCGGGTTGGATGCCCGGAGGTCTCTGGTACGCACCGTTAGGTCTCGAGGGAGGACCGAAAATGTCGAATGCATCGTCTGGGGCTGGGCGAGCGGGGATACCTCCGAAAATATCCGCGTCCGCGGGTGTCGGATAACCGTTGACAGGTTTTCGTGGAGGTTGGAAAACTCCGAAGAGGTCGTCGTCGGGAGGAGATGGTTTGGACGGCCGATTACTGGGTCTACTACTGCCTGGATATGATCCGTAATAGTTATCTCCAGGGCTCAGGAAATCGCCCCCGTTCGGTTTTCCTCCAAAGAACAGGTCGTCATCGTAATCGTAACCACCAGTGGTCCCCGGGCGCGCAGGCTTCGGCCGCGTAAAGGGAGGATCGAAAATCTCATCAATGGGGTCTCGCGGATGACCGTAAAGATCATTGGCAGGTTTAGTAATCCCGAACAAATCTGCGTCTGGCGGTTTTGTAAAACCTGTTCCGGGCTGATCGTAATAATCGTAATTGTCATAGTCATAGTAATCCAAGTCCTCACCCGGAGCAGGTTTGGGACGACTTCCAGGCTTAGGGCCGAACAGAAGGTCCTCGTCGTTGAGGTCGAACCCGGCGCTAGGTCTTTGTCCTGCGCTCGGTCTGTACCCTGCTCCGGGTTGCCCTGGACGCCCTGGCCTACCTGGTCTGGCTGGCCTAACGGGAGGTGCGAAGGGGTCTCCGAACAAGTCCTCGTCGTAGCCCGGCCGCCCTGGCCCCTGAGGCCTCCACGGTCGTGAACCCGAGGGCCTTCCCGGAGGAGTGCCGAAGATGTCGTCGTCTGGTCGAGACGGCCTCGCGCCCGGTCTGTAGTTGGGTGCGTAACCGTTTCCGTTGCCAGGCCTATGGCCGGGCCTGTATCCGGGTCGCGCACCTGGTCGGTAACCCGGTCTGCTACCGGGTGCGTAACCAGGTCCGTAAGTAGATCCGTAGTTTGGGGCATAACCGTTCCCGTAGCCGGGGCCGTAGTCGGGTCGTTTAGGGGGTCTGCCGGGAGCAAACGGGTTCGGTTCGTACGGAGTAAGAAAATCACCACCACCACCAACACCACCACCGGTTCCGTAGCTCCCCGGAAGGCTTCCGAACAGATCCGAGTCGGTCGTCCCGCCGTTCCCTGGTCTCCCGGCGCTCGGAGGGCCAAAAATGTCGCTATCGCTCGACGTGGCGAACCCATTGCCCGGTTTGCGTCCCGGCGCGCCGCCCGGTCGTCCGCCCGGCCCGTTCGGAAGGCTTCCGAGGAACTCCTGGCCGCCGCCCGCCGTCGGCCTCCCCGGCCGACCGGGCCGCCCGGGCCGGCCGCCTCCGAACAGCTCTTCGTCCGCGGTTAAGAAGCCGCTCCCGTGGTTCCCGGCCCCCGGCCGCCCGAACAGTTCCTCATCGGGCCCACCACCAGGTCGGTGCAGCTCGTCCGGCCCCAGGAACACATTACCTGGATGGGTAATGCTGCCGTCGTCACCGCCGTAGCTCGGATGCGGGCCGTTGTCGTAGTTGTGTTCCAGGCCCCCCAAGAAATCGTCTTCCCCGCTGCCGGAGCCCCCTGCGCTGCTGCTGCCGCCGCCGATGCCCGCGCTGCCGCCGCCGCCGCTGCTGCCGTAGGGGGGCTTCTTGCCGCCCCCGCCGCCGCTCGGGCCGCTGCCCCCGCTGCTGCCGCCGCCGCCACCGCCGCCAGCGCCGCCGCCCGGGAACAGGTCGTCGTCGTCCCCGAAGGACCCGGACGTGTTCTCGAGGGACTCGTCGCTCGTGGGGCGGTGCGGCTTCTTGGGCGGCACCGAAGGGCCCGACTCCGCCGTGTTGAAGTCCTCGTCGAAGAGGTCGTCGCCCGGGCGCGGGCGCGAAGTGGTGCCCTTGCTGGGGTAGAGCGCCGGGTAGTAGGTGGGCGGGACGTGCGGGAACGGGGCGGGGCCCTTGCGCGAGTTGATGACTTTGAAGCCGATGTTGGGGCCGGCCTCGTACTCGACGGTGCGCTGCACCCCGCGGTCGTCCACGTACGAGTAGGAGCCTCTGCGGAAGCCCTGCGCGTTGCTCACCTCCTGGTGGCGCATGTTGGGGCCCGCGGCCGTGAAGTCGAAGGAGCCGTCGGGGCGCACGCGCACGGCCGAGCGGCCGCGTGCGCGGGGCCCGGGGCCCGGCCGCCCCGGCGCCACCGCGAACAGAGGCCCGATGCTGTTGCGCGCGTCCGGCACCTCGTTGTGCACGATGAAGCCCGTGTCCTTCCCGGCCGTGTACTGCACGCGGTGCAGCTCGCCCACGTCGTCCCGGTACTCGTACGCGCCGTTCACCGTGCCTGCAACAGAAGGCGAGTGGGAGTGGCCACTGGTTTTCGCGTCGACTCTTCACTAGTACTTAGATAATACGCCGGTATGAAAGGGATCTGGGGCGTAGTTAGGTTGTTGCAACCGATGCGCAGCATCGCGGACCCCAAAATCAAGAGCGCTGAATAAGGACCCCCGCCGACCCCCAATAAAGATGGTAATGGAAATGGAGGGGGGGGCATTTGAACCCTCTGCACCGGGGATTTTGGTATGTGACTATATTTCTGAATGTGATTAACCCAAACCCGAAATCATCATAAACAATTTTTTTTCCTGTTAAAGTACTTTTTTTCAATTTCTCGTCATCTTATGTTATTAGTGTATTAAATAATATAATAGTTCCTAGTAGAAGAATAAGGCATTTTTTAAAATGTGTAGGATGATGAGAACCGAATTAACATGAAATTTAACTTCCTTCAGATATTAATGTAACGTCCATGAATTTTCATTTCTAATCATCGTACGCAATCATAGAAAAGTAGAAATAAGCAACTTTTGCATAGCTCTAAGACAATTAATTCAAAATAATTCGATGTGTTACTAATGAGTTTATATACAAAAAGTTATGTTGCTTCTTGGGTCAATTATAGTTTTCGTCACCAACTTAACACATTATTTTAACTGAACTAAATGAAACTGAAACGAAATTAAACTTTCTAGTTATAGTAAAATTTCAAGACTCTTTCTTTGTCGGAGACTGCAGAACAATGGCATACTTCTTGCTTCAAAAAGTGTAGACAATGTATTATGTCACAAGGTTAAGAATATATACACTTATAAAAACGTCGTGCTTTTTAGACATAATACTTTAGACATAATAACTGTTAATGGCGAGAGTAGAATTAAATACTTCTTGTGTGTGTTGAGTATTATGCAATGGTATGCATTGTGGATATAGGTTTACACTGTGAATGAAGGGTGATATGTCCCTTTTATCGCCTTCTCTAGGATTACATGCAATGTACGAGAAATCAAGAATTGCTAGAGTGAAATCGAGCAACAGACCAAAGTGTTTTTCGAAACAAATACAAATCATTTGTCGTATTATATAATATTAAATCGCATATATATATATATATATATATATATATATATATATATATATATATATATATATATATATATATTCTTATACATGCAATTGTTGGACAATTCAAGGAAATATATCACAAAATAGTGTTTTGAATAAACAAAGTTACGAAGCAATTTTTTGTGCTACAAAGAAGATAATATTATACGATGCTTGGCATAAGAGCGTTGCCCTATGCATTTACAAGGTGTGCTATTAATGTTCGTCTATTAAAGTATCCGGTTTCAGCAGTGCATCTTGTTCTCATGAGAAATGCAATAATTTTTATGCACGAGATTCATTAGGAACCTGATATGCTAGGGTTGAGAAATTATAGTTCAGTGTAAAACTTAAAACAATGCACTTGAACAGGATGCCGGGAATCACACTAGTGTGTGGAATCCACTGCAAGTGCGTGGGGAATTTCCTTGGCGCAAACGATGTGAAAATATGACTCAGTCAGCACTAATTTTGTAGATTTCTTGGGAAGCGTTCTGTTAGATCATTAGAGGAGAGATGGGCGTAGAATAACTATCGAAAATTAAGTGAAAGACATTTTCATTATAATGCCCGTCTATATTCTTCCAAAGGTCGAATGTCATCAATGTGTCTCACTTATTTTACCACGTTCCTTTTACAAAGTTCATAAATGAGGATATCAGAATGTAATTTTGAATGTTGAAATGTTTAATATGAAGTTCAATACGATATGAATTTACGAAGATTGAATGTCTTGTGACATTGAGAAACGACTACTAATGAACTCCAGTCTCAACCGATCTTTGATTAACCGAAGTGGCGAACCCACACCCCAGACACTAACTCTGTCATGGGCTCATCGTAATTGGAATTATCAAGCAGTACGCGATAATTTGAGCATTGGAAAAAGGCCAAGGATAAATTCAAGCACGAGGTGGGATTGGAACCGCGACCCCTTGCCCCCAACCCTGAGACAACACGCACTGCAGCCACCCAAACCGACTTCGCCGCAATCACAAAATGCAAATTTCGTTTCCCTCTCCTTCTACACGGAATTCCTGCGCATGCCCCGCTCGGGCAATAAAACCCCGCAAACACACAACGCAGTTCCATTGACACCCGCGCCGTAAGGTCAGCTCCATTGAAGAAGCCTCGCCAGCTGTGTGTACTCGACCACGTGACCGGCAGCGCCGTCGCGCCGGGGCCATAAACCCCTGCAGGGTGTTCACCGCAGAGGTCGGCCAAATCCCGGAAGCCGGCCGCGAGGAAGCGCGTCATGTCCAGCGCGGCCGGCGGCGCTGTTAACAGCGGTCGCATCGACTACCGCCCGGCCGGGGGCTCGTCTCGGCGGGATGGCCCTCCCGGACTTCCTCCGGCGGTGGACGAGGTCGCGGTAATGAGCCTTAGCTCGCCCCCTGCGCTTAATGAGTGCGGCCCGCAGCCTTGTGGGCGGGCAGATGCGCGTGCGGTAGCACGCAGCGTTGTCGAGGTCGGAGTACTTTGGATATTAGGCACTAAACAGGTATTAATTGTGTCAGGGAGCGCTGTAACCGGCGAGGCACTCGTTTGGAAGTGATTCTTCGTTTCCTTGATGTTTTTGCGTTTGCATCGGTTCTCAAAATGAAGTTAATTTTATGAGTCGAGGTCGTAACGCGCCACTCGCGAAACGCCCATGGCCTTGTGTGATGTTGTGGAGGTCTGGCGTGCGAAATGCTCTCAGATTCGTATTTCAACGGTTATGAGGTTTCTGACTCGTAATTAAATAGATTAAATTCAATCTTAGAAAGATCTCTTTGAAGTGCATGTCGTCGGGCAACCTTTACTACGCCTTCTACAGTTCACAGAATGTTTAAAAAAAAGACTCGACACGTTCGGGACATCATGTTCGAGATGTCATCAATTTCTTTCTAACGCTTTCGAAGTGATTAATTTTTCCATTCCGACAAAAATAAGGGAGAAATTATGATTCATTAACAAAGAAAGCAAACACTGATGAGCAATAAATGTAAAGAAAGGAATGATTAATATGTTAGCTTTCACCAATGCTAAAATACACTCCTCAAAATTTCTTCGTTGTAATTGTGTCTAAACAATAACGCAAAGTTTGAATATATTATTATATAATTATATGTAATAATTTTGATATTATTACATCAAAGCAGTAAAGTAACCAGAACCAACATTGTAAGAGAGGTAACGTTTTTGTGTTGGTTGTTTATAATGCAGAATGCCCAGTTACGCAGTTTAATTGCGCACAAGGTTTCTAGAAAATTCCCTTTGCCCATAATGAGAGGGTAACGAGATGGCGCACGAGGACGTCCATTTCGATTTAACACGTGTATTCTTAAGATGATTATCTCGTGGAACCACTACTGGCATCAGCGCCGTTTGTTTAGGGTTTCATGTGAGGTCTGACACCAAGATTTGTCGTGTGACTATAGCCAAGTGAATTGAATGTGTTCTATATTCTACACTTCTCAGCACTGGGTAACATTTTCACGCCTGTTGATATCTAGCTTTTGTAAAATTTTTCACGTCTAGTGAAAAATATATCAGCCCTCCGTATCTTAAAATAAACCAAACAAATAATATACCTTTCAATTTTTGTACTAACTACTAATCGAATTTTAAACTAAATAAAATACATATTTTCCATTTCATAAATCTAAAAATTACGTTTAAAAATGATTACGAACCAAATAACGAGTTTTAATAACTTTAATTATCTTTTAAATGCAACTATATTATAATGCAATTACAAACGCCATACAGACATTCTGAATATTGTTTATCACAATAGTATTTTTTTTCAGGTTGACACGGGCAATTCAATCCCTGTATTTATTGGGACTTCGCGGAACACTTGAACTCGAACGTCTATGTTACCTCGCTCCTAACATTTTCGAAATATCTTTGCATTGTGATTAAAGAATTTGCCAAAGCTATCACGTTAGAGCCATTTGATTTTTGTCACGAAAGTGCACAACACCAACGTAGAAAGAAGTATTTGTCTAAAAGTTGTGTACTCTATTACTATGTTTTAAATGAATAAACCACTACACGAATCAAAAAGCATCTTCATCATAATACTTCAAGAAAGTAACTAGAGAGAGTGTATATTTGAGTTTTGCTGAAAGTAGAATATGAACATTTGTAGTATTATTGTATGAAGAAACTAGATTTAGATGTATTGAAAACCATTCGAACTAAGTTCATTAGAGATTGTGTGATGTTTTACAACCAAAAAATGTAAAATGTTTTTATCATCAGTGAGTTAGGTTCATCATCATCATCTTCTTCTTTAGTTTCATAACGAGCTTATCTACTTTGTGACGAATAAATTAAAGCAACAACACAAGAAGGAATTAATTATTTGTGCTTTCTACCGAGCATCGTTGTTAATAAAACTTCTGAATGAAAATTACTATTTTTATAAAGCTCTGTTGTGTCAATGAACAATAATTAGAAATTCAGTCCCTAATGAGAGCTATCTTCACAGATTATAAAGCTGATACGTTTCTAAAGAACCTTGACGTGAGAGTAAGACATGATTATTACACCTTGATGAAGAATTCGAGGGAAATCCATTCATGAGGATATAAAGAAACATTTTCTCATATTATCATACAACCTCGATTCATCAGAACAAAATATCATAGATCCACGTTTTGTAGCACGAAATAACCCAAAACACAGTGGCCATGTACCGATTAGAGAAGCATTGAGAGCAAATTTGCATATTTTCGAGGCTAGAATTCCTACTTTTAATTCATTGTGTATCTTTGCATGCTTATCGGTTCTTATCATTGCACGATCTCGTGCCGTTATTCTCCGATACTTTTGGCTTCAAATTGAATGTAGATTTATGAATCTCTCTTGAATACAAAAATACTTGTTCGTTTCTAGATTTCATTAATGCAAAACATTGTTTTAATATATTTAACGTCATTCCCAGTTTTTGAGCAAAATTGCTAATGATTTAGAAGAACATTTTGTAGGAAAACTTTTGAATGTATGAAATAATATTCAATCAAACATGTTCATAACTTTATTTTAATCAAGACTATTGATAAAAGCTGAAGGGCAGAACATGCCAACTTCTGAACAAAAGAAGGCAAGCACTACATCAACAAATTCGAGATTCTCAAGATCAGATTAATAAGTTACTGTACATTCTTTTTAAAAAAAATATACAAAAAGCATTTAAATCGGATTACATGGTATTTACGTTTGTTGACTGCATCTCCATAATCAACATTTATTTATTTATTAAAGAAGCTAAAGAACGGGTAGAAAAAATATTTAAAAAAGCAAAACAAACTGTGTAACAAATAAAAACACAAAAGGAAAATCGCCAATCATTTCTGTAATTATTCTGATTGAGTTCATTTTTTAAATTAATTTCTTATTTTTTGGCCATTTCTAAGGATCCAATGAATTACTTAAAAAGTACATGATACAAGAATGGCGACCATGATGAAAGAAAGAAAAAAGATGTTTTGAAAAGGCAACGCTGCGCGTGCACTCACCGACGTTGTTGCTCTGCTCGCGGCGCGCCTGCTGGCTGGTCTTGAAGCCGAAGGAGTAGCTGGGGTCGTTGTTGGGGTCGCGGTAGCCGCTGTACGACGGCTTGTAGTTGGGCGAGTCCGGGTGCACGGGCGGCGCGTACGGGATGGGCGCCTGCGAGAGGCTCATGCGGCGCGCGATGTGGGGGCCCTTGGCGCGGAAGCCGTTGGCGCCCGCCGTGTACTGCGTGACGCGGTCGCGGTGCGGCGCCGCCGGGTCCCGCTCGCGGTACTCGCCCTGCACGGGAGACCCGCCGGGCCCCGCCTTGGCCGTGTGCCGGTGCCGCGTCGCGTCCCCTGCGCACACACACGAGCGCGCCGCGCGGCACGCTGGACTCGGGCACCACGGCGCGCGGGACTGCGCGGGAGGGGGGGGGGCTGGACTCCTCAGAGGGTCAACCTGGACTTTGAATCTACTAAAAAATGATTTTTAACTGATACTTTGTTGCTTGTTAATGCCTTTGATGCAGAGCGCGACATGCACTGCATAACGTACCTGGCTCGAGAGGATCGTGGGGACGAGGGAAATATGAGAGCAATTGAATGATACTACATGTTGTCTTATGAAGGGAGTTATGGGATGGAAATATGAAATGAGAAATTGAGTCAAGTTAACAAATAGTTAATTAGTAAATACGAATAATTAAAATTAGGTAAAAAAATAAAAATAAAAATGAATGTACCACGGGCGCTAACATGTTCTAATGATCGTGCGGCGACGAAAAGCCCCACGGGCTTTGTCTCGAGAGCTTTTATTTAGCCGCTTGATCATTAGAACTCTTATGAAGCACTTGATGCATAAATAACTATAAGATCTGAAGCCACGGAGGACTGGGCGATAATGAAAGCTATATTCCTCAACAAAGTTAAATGAAGTTGAACTTTCCATCTATTAAAAATAAACTTAATTTTGTATTTTTAGATATACTAGTAAACAAATTTCATCGTCGTAAACGAGTTCCAGATAGTAGATAGGTGAATACTTGCTCAATAGTATTTTGGTGTTCAGTATCTTTCATCATATGAGTTTTTGAATAAAGGAAATTATCATATCGGACTGTTATCCCCAAGTTTTCAGGTTCAAATTCGATTAAAGCTGTGGATTTTTGAGAGCCAAAAATCCTTCATACGCCTTCCTTCGGAGCAGACTGACCCATGTTGTAGATTTACTGCATATAAACGACTCTCAAGATTCAAAGAAGCCTCTGAGCAAAATTGAAAATCCCCAATTTCGTCGTCCGAGTGATACCTCCTTTCTCTGCCAGACAGGGAAAGGAGAATAGAGGAATTTGCGCGGTCAGGCGGAAGAACAGACCTCATTGCCAGAGCCTCGTTTCGGAAAATAAGACATCATTGAACACAATTGAAATGAAATTAGGTGATGTATGCGAGGCATTATTTGATTTATTGGCGAAGTGACGAGAAGACCAACAGGAGATGAAAGAATATTTACAAAATTAGGGAGCAAATGCGAAGGACAACTCCATAACTAATTGAATTGTGGAAATGAAAAGGAAACGAACTGTTGTTTTTTTTCAGAAGAAGGTTCAAGAAGACATCCATGGAAATGAAAAGTATTTTATCAGAAATATAAAATTGCCATGATAAAAATTACATTTTATAATTTATTTATTAATATAGCATATTATTTTATTAATATAGCATATTATTTTATTACATAACATATTATTTTCGCAAATTTTAATTTTTCCCAATATCTTTGACCCTAAATCATAGTTAGGAATGTACTTTATTATCAATCAGCAAAATATTCAAATTATACATGTTTTAGATTGTTAATACATACGCTGATTGGATAAGCATTGAGTGAAATGCATGACTTTAGATTTCAATTCTAATTATATGCAGATACTTTAAAAGTCATTTGCGATGTTCTAAACTTCGGGAAACGCTTTTATTTATGTCATACAATGAATTTTATTTGAGAAAATTGTAATGAGAAGCTCAACCTTCAAGAACTTCAAAGTAAATCTCGTTAATTTTCATTTTAACTGGCACAAAAGATTCAAGCACAGAGATGATGCAAGCTTCTGAATTAATCTTCTCCTGCCCCCGTGGCGTCCATTTTCCTCAGGAGACCGAGCCTCACTTCCGGCGCCGTTTCCGGCGCAGACTCACCATCCCGGTTTCTCCCCCTCGCCTCCCCTCCCCCTCCCGTGGGATTCCCAGAACACGCGCTTCCACAACCCAATTACAGCCCCGACTAATGTTTCGGCACTACCAACTTTTTTGTTCGTTCAATTACCCAGCCGATGCCGCGACTCCACAGAATGCCATGCAGCCTTCGTACGCTCGTAACAATCATCAGATAAAAATGGATGCCGCCCGGGGCGCATTGTTCTCTCTCCATGTGCAGCATTGACACGGGCGCTGCTCGGCTCGCCGCCACCTTCCCTCCGCGCCGGTCCCTTTGCGCCCCTCCTTGCGGTTGCGGATTGTGCAAACTCCGTTCCGAGAACCATCTCCCTGCATTCTGCTGAAGGTAGATGTAATTAGGCTTTCCGATTATCTTTCTATTATTTTCCTTGCTAAGTAATGAAGCCCGAGATAAGAGATGTAATTTTCGCTTTACGACGTCATTGTCTGGTATGTATTTAAATCTGGTTAGAGAAGATGCATTTTTCCTTCTCACAACGCATTGAATTTTTGCATCGGAGTGGGGGGGGGCGGAGAA
The DNA here is from genome assembly GCA_011170035.1 of Teleogryllus occipitalis. Taxonomy (NCBI): domain Eukaryota; kingdom Metazoa; phylum Arthropoda; class Insecta; order Orthoptera; family Gryllidae; genus Teleogryllus; species Teleogryllus occipitalis. Next base: position 199,919 of record BLKR01001370.1, read on the forward strand.
AATTGAAGAATGGTTCAGTGGAAGAATGTATGAAAGTAGAGGAAGAGAACTCGTGAAGGCACACCTAAGTATGTAGATGACATTTTACTCCCCAAAAATACGCAAGGAGAAGGAAAAGATATGGCGGGCTTTAAAGGTATAGTGCAGTTGATCGGAGATGCCCACGCAATTGTCGGCATCTTTAGTCGAATTCGTTTAGTTTACTACGCACCGTGAAGTCAAGGAGCTTAAGCGAATTCGAGACTCGCGGGTTCCTGGTTGGGTGACCCCTTAGGAATCCAGAGATCTAACGGCGTCGAGCCCCTGGCTGAAGTGATAAAAGGCACTGACTGACCGCGACGTGACGAGACTTGACAAAGAAAGTAAATGAGGATTACTACACGCAAGTGCTCAACGCCCAACAAGGGTTTAAGAGACGCATTGCGTCAATGAGGCAACATTTTTTTAAAATGTACGTGTTAAACGAAAATATTCTTGAAATAAAACTACGTAAATCTGACAGAACAATTAGAAGAAAGGTAGTTGATTGGGTCCGAGGAAGTAAATATGCAGCTCAGATTCATAAAATTTTAGGCAAACGTATGTCGTTTAAACACCTGAGACGGTGCATTTTATGCATTCTACCGAAAACGTCGAAATGTTTATCTGATTAATAAATTACATCCACTATTATTATTTAAAATTCGTGTGTCAAGCATTTCCCTATCTTTATTGATTAAATTTTTATGTTTTTATGGGTGAAGAATTTTTTAAGAAAATGCTATTAATAGATTATTTCTTATCTGCAATGTTTAGAAGAAAGCATAAGATAGTTAATAATAAATAAATTTATTAAACCACGCTTCTCTCAGTTTAGCACTGTTTACTTATTTATTTGCTTTACATCATGTTTTTTGCACAATAATTAAGTTAAGCGATTAGGTTGCTTTGATACTCATTATTCATCCGTTAATTGTTAAAATTGTATTTCTTCTTGAAGAATGGAAGCACATAATGAAAAACGCGAAGTATATAAATTGTACCAGGCTATTCGTTGCTTCTGTCTCTTGCTCAGAACAACGAGATGTAATAAAAAGGGGAAATAACCATTATGAGAAGTATATAAATAATGGGAAAAACATGTTATGAAAACCAGCATTCTTAATACCGCAACGGAAGCAAATCGGTATTAAGCATATGAAAATTGATCATCATACATTCAAGTCCCCTCAACATGCATACGCTTGCATATGTATGTCTTCCGCGAATGAAAGAATGGGTGGATGCGCCGGAGACAGGATGGTACTTAACGCAGCGGGCATCTGAGGAAGCCATCTCGGCTGGCGTGCTTTATCACGTGCACCCACGCATTAACAAGAAGCGAGTGCGGAACGAAGCAGTGTGCATTAACCGGTGTGACCCGGAACGACGCACATTGGGGCGGATGTTTTTTGAAACGATATGGAGTAAACTATATTCTTCCTCAAAATAATAGTATTACACAGATTACAACAAAACCCATAATTGAATATGTATTTCATATCATTTGCCTTGATATACAACGTATGTTGAATATATACTTCCTCCAAGGATATATTTTAATAATATGCAAATAAAGTTAATAGGTGTCCGGATGAACATAGTTAACAAAGATTTTTACTTCTCTGAAATGTGTAATTATAATTTTTGAAACATTATTTCGAAGAAGTAAAAAAATCTAAAATATTTGTTAATTATGTATAAATTCCCATTTATACATCTTCAGATTTTAAAGTTTTAATTATTTTTGTTAATAGGTGATAGAAATTTTGATACAATTTCATAACAAGTTTATTTCTTAAAAGGAGTAGCCAAACAAAACCATTTTTACTCGATTATTTCTTCACATGAATATTCACGTAAGTTTTTAAAAAAGTTACTTGAGAATCGCTGAGAACAAAAATTTGAATTAATATTAGCTAGCAGTTGTAATTATTTCTTTTTTAGCCATTAAATGTTCTGAATCGGGCAATTGGCCTCCTAATATAGACTAGTTAAATTCTACGTGTTGCCTTGTAGTTGGGTTAACAGTCCTTGTTATTGTATTAACAAAGACTGTTGCAACGATAATGAACATTTTCGAATTGTAAACCTCAAGTCTATGTAACCACTGCAGTCCGGCAAAAGTTCCCCATGGTATTATACGGCGTGCCTTTTTGCAATATCTTATTAAATACTTTAGCAGATACTGTCTGACTTTATTTGATATTTCCAATAAAATGTACTGTGCAAATTTTTAGAGAAAAAAATATTTACGGTTTTTTGTTCGTTTCGCCCTCTGTGCCTACTTCGCCTCTGCCTCATTGTGCGACGCGGAGTGCGATGGGTGACGTGCGGGGGACACTTTTGGCCGCGCGGGGGCGGGGGTGTGGGGGGGGCAGTGCAGGGGGCTGCGTTGGCGTGCGCGGGGGGGCGCGGCGTGGCACGTACGTGTGTCATACTCGAAGGTGTAGCTGCCGTCGGGGCGGATGTCGAGGTGGGCGTCGGGGTCTGCGTCGCCGCCTTTGGGCACCGGCCGCGACTGCGCATGCGCGCCGCTGGTAGCCATCGCCAGCAGCAACAGCGGCAGCAGCGGGAGGCCCAGAGACAGCGTCTGCTGCAGCGCGCCCTGCCAACACCACACAAGGGGCGACCCGTAGCGTGGCGGCCGACGAGAGAGCTTCCTTCTGGCTGCCTGGGCAACTCTTGGCGTTCGGAATACTTCGCCCTGGAATTTGTGGTGAACAAAAATGTTTCTATGCAAGTTCTCTACCAAATCGCTTCTTTTTACCATTCAATTTTCCGTGATCATAAACACATGAAGTCATTGATCACCCCGAGTCGCCAGTATTCGCATTGGTTATACGAATGCGAAATCAATATTAATGGTAAATAATTTAGAGACTAAAGAAATGCAATGCGTCTCTGAATTCGAATCTGAAGAAAAATGAGGCAGAAAATAATTGTGCTTAAAAAAATGTCAGCTGACAAAAATGTTTACATATTCAGTGACAATATGTCTTGGAAATTGCGGTTGTAGATGTGAAAAGATGAATTTCAACGACAGAAATAGAGTATTGACGTTTGGAAACGATAACGTCTTCTGTATTCTTGAAAATTTTCAACCGAAACGTATATTAGTCGCAAGACTCAGAGGTGTCACTAATTGAAAAAGAAGCGAGAGGAAATGAGTTGAAATTGTCGAGAGTCGCCGAGATCTATTGGAAGATACGTTTCCTGACGCTCTTGCTGCTGCAGTGTCTGGAGTTAGTGATTCACGGGTAAATAATTCTTTTGAACAGTTAGCAGATGGCTGATTGAGTTTAAGTCAGTCTGGAAAGACGAAACAGATGAGTGAGTCAGTTCGCGGACGGCAGTCATTTGCGATCCGTCCGTGAGGATTCATCAATCGCGACCACTCCTCTACTGATGATCTCTGCCGCATTTACAGAGGAAACGTTTGGAAAAATGCTTTACAGTAGACCATGGTCCTAAAGTTGGGAACATAATTTGGAACTGTGAGTTCGGCGGCTGTGAAATCCTGTATTTGCGGGAACAGAGTTAGCGAATATTTCAATATTTTCATTTCCAAATACTGCGCCGTGTGAATATGGAAACGGAGACGAATAAATTATTAATAAGGGGAATGAACGAAATCAAGAAATTGGGGATATTAGTGTCAGTGATATCGAGATTCCACTGTACAATAAACTCAAAATGTTCAAAGATTGTAAACACTTTTTTCTATTCTTGTGCATCCTTCATATAATGGTGTCAGCAGAAACCCAACTTAATATATTAATCGATTTAAAAATGTAAATAATATTTTTATAACGCTATTAGTCATGAATTTTTAATTAGATTGATGTTAAACTTATTTTATTCTTCAACTTTATAGTGAATACTTATCCTATTTTGTAGTTCATGGATTTTCCTGTTGTACACAAGCCAAGAATTTTCGCACTCCTTGTCAAAGGTATTTGCTCACAGAGTAATGCGTTAAATCAAAGTTTTGATGTTAAAATCAAAAATTGTATTTAAAATATTATTTTTTGTGTTACTGCAGTTACATTTTGCCTGCTATTTCTACTAAACAAACTAAGTACTTGATATTTCTGGTACTTGTTTTCCTGGGCGTTTGGAAACGATATAATAGGTATTAAAACATATAGATAAATAGAGAACTAGATGATATGTCATAAACTTTACTGTCTTGTCGCTACTCTCAAGTCTCAAATTACATTAATAAACCATATCTTAAGCGGGGTTCCAACCCAATTTTCCTTGGCTCCGCATGGGGCAAATGTTACTGCAGCCAGTCAGCCAGCTACTCCAGCCGTTTGGACTGGAGTAGGTAGTTTGGATTGACGATGTGAATATTCAAAGACGCTAAGGTCGGAGCACCGTAAATGCTTCTCAAGGAAATTGCGTGAGTGTACTGCGGAGTTTTGGGATGAGACAACCTAATGTATAGAGAAACAAGTACATTTCAAATATCCGATGTCAATGTCTACTAACCGGTCATTCCTATTAGATAAAGTCCTCATTAAGGAGTGATTAAATAATCACTGGCTACCCAAATATTTTTTGTACTGTCTAAGATTTAGAAATAGGGTTTTGGCAATCGATAGCAGACCTAGAGACGCGTGCCTTAATAATATATTAAGCAACTAATTTGTAATGCTAAGCATATCCAAATGTACAAATGCATATACAAATGTACTTAAGCAATAAAATGCATAAGTACATGTTTTCAAATTCGTACGAATCCAATGAAGCAACATTCTGAACGAGTTATGTGCATTATAGTGTTGTATAACAGCATTATAATTCTATAAGAATTAAAGTTAATTTTTTGGATATTTATTATGACGCCACGAAATTTGACATCTGTGTGAAAAACTTGTCAACTGTTTAGTTTACTCTCCTCTCCCCCCGTGAATTTGATCACTGCGACTGTGTAGTTACCGCTACCACCCTACGATTCGCTCATAGCGATTTCATGAAAGTGTGATGACGCAATTGCTCGAGACCATATACGTCTAAAACGTGTGTCTATATAAGCTATAATCTGTGTAATAAAAACTGATTTTATGAACTATTTCTTGAAACGAAATAGGTCGTTTATAATGTTGGAGTAAAAAAATATTAGTTACACAGCCGCCGCAAAAGTGTAGGTATCAGAAAAATTAGTTTTTGGAAATGAGACATTAGATTTTTTACTTCTCCTCACTAAACTATAGTATAGGTAACAAAATTAAATTTACTTGTAGTATATATACTTTAGTAAAGGGAGGGAAAATGTCGGAACCATCTCAACAATACGATATCGAATTTTTGGTAGTATACTCCCTGTTCAAGCTCCTCTTGAACAGTACCTTCGCACACACATCAGGATTAAGATCTTTTTGGAGCTGATACAAAGATGGGGGCTACTTTACGCGAAGCTCCTGTAACATATTACAAATTTTCAGGAAGGCAGATTAATTTTTTTCTTTATTTTGTTTGCTGTAATAGAAGAAAGCGCTTTAATAAATTGTACAGTTCGTATTTTTATTAATTCCTACGAAATTTCGAAAAATACGAAATTAATATATATTTTCCTACTTATCCTTCACCTCGAATATTAAAACTAGATATTCCTTTCTTAACGCAATTTATCCATTAATTTTAGAACTTTAAATGATGCCATACATTTTTTCTACAAAAATATAATTAGATAATTAATGACATTAAGATCAGGATACAGTGTTTATGCCGCGCATTCTCACGAGTTTTACTTCGTTAGAATCGTTTTAAAATTCTGACAATGAATTGAACGGCATACGTGTCGTTTCATTTGCACGAATACTTAAGGCGCTCTTGTCGTGTGAAAATATTATGTGATCCAATTACGAGGCAACAAAGTTTCTTATAGTACACCAGCCTCAAAAGTGTTGGAAAAAGTAAATTAATTTTTACTGTACCCCTCTGTCACCTATCGAATATCAAAATCCTCATTTCGATATCTCAGGCGGTGCTAGAAATATTCGAGGTGCTTATTTGAGGTAGTTATTGACATGCAATTCAAAGTGATTATATCTGGTAGGGATATGCGGAATAGCGGAATTTGAGATTGGATATCTAAAAAAGTATATGTTTCTCTGTACAATGCGTTATGTCCCCTCACAAAACTCCCAGTTCGGCCATGTCATTTTCAAATCTCCTTGATTCTAGATCAAACCTGATCATAGGTATTGTTCTCGCCATTTATCTTCAACAATCCTTTTATATCTCTTCATTCATCTCGATGTCTCACATCCCCAGGTATAAACACGGGGACGGTTCTGGAAGCGGTTCCACCTCTCATATATTTGAGTAGCACCGTCCACGTGTGGTTATGAGAAGTCTGTAGCACTACGGAGATATCAAATGGTTGAAATTTGACCGTAAAAAACTATTTTCAAGTTATTAATATTGTCACTATGTTATGTGAGAGACGGTAGTGTTAATTAAATATTTGCACAATTTGACACGATGATTTGTATATCATATACGATGTTCTTCTTTGTACTTGATTTGGGCCTTGGCAGAGTCAGTGTTGTGAGAATTCTGATGTGGTGTTGTTGACGTTCTTATGAGATGAAATAAAAGAGGTCATCTTCGTCAACATTTTAGTTTTATTAAGATAGCCGGCTTTCGACGGCTTTGCCGTCATCGTCAGTCTCGCTCCTTTCGGCAAAAGTCGGGGCACAGTCTCCCGACTTTTGCCGTAAGCAGCGAGACTTTTAGAAGGCCGTCTAAAGCCAGCTATCTTAATAAAAGTAATATGTTGACGAAGATGACCTCTTTTATTTCTTCTCAGAGTCAGTGTTGCCGCGCTCGCGCTGCTTGGTCTTTCGCGGGCAATTTAAAGCGAACACCAGATTTCAGTCCTACATTTTGGTGTTTTTCAATCCGATTCCTATACTGCCACAATACTTTTAATGAGGTGAAATTTTGCTGCTGGGCGTCATAAATGAGCGGGAGAAGCGCTTAGTTGGTACTACGCTCTACCTCCATCATTTACGTAATCGAGTTAGCAGCCGCAAGGGTAGATTACGTCACTGGAAAAGCTGCAAAGATACCACTGTCGGCGTCATCACATCTCTCGACCGTCAAGAACAGAATTTTGGTACAGAGCTCAAAGGGGTCAATGATTTTACGTCGGAATGTATATTTATAATTTTTCCTCCGTTGCTCGGAATGCATGTGGGCGAAGAAATTCGACTTCATAAAATGTCAGCCAAGATGGATGTATATTAAAGAGCAATTCGAAAGTTGCCGGTTATTGTAGCGGTCAATAGCAAACTAAATGAAACGTATATTTTTACGTTTATGAAGCAGTTTTTGTAGGGCTTCTTCCGTTTCTTCCTCTCATTCTTTTCATTTCGTATTCTCTCCACTCTCTCGTCTTATTCTCTCCTTTGTCATGTAACCTACCAACACGACCACCATCATCGTCATCATCATTTTCACAGTTTGCATCGTGTTCAGCATCCTCGCTCCTAATCATTCACTAATATGAGTGTTAGCTAGAGCTTGGGACATAGAATCATAATAAATGCCAATAAGAGGAAAGATCATCTTCAGTCTCCCCGATTAAGTCACTCTGCATTCACTTCAATGAATTATTTGAGGGCGATTCTGCTGAAAATAATTTGGTGACTAAACAATTAGATATGACGTTAGTATTACGAGATATTTTGACTCTTTAGCATATCCTTTTCCCTATCTATGTATAGGATTGTAAAGCAACAGTTCTTTGTAAAAACAAGTTATTCTAATGAACCTAACAACTTCTATACATTAATATTTTCAGAAGAAAATAAAATTGTGAAATTCAATGAATTAAAAACACCATGAAACGGCTTGCCTATTGTTTACAAAATAAATATATATGCATAATACTAATTAAAATATTTATCTTAATATTTTTCTACATTATTTTATATAAAAATGTCAACGAACATACCATAAACCATCACTATAAAATCGAAAGAAAATTTATTTTTATATTTAATGCTTGGAACATTAATGATACCTTTACTATTAATTATATAATATTAAGACCAGGCTTTTTGCTGTTACGTAGTGTGTTACTTCAACTAAATGGATAATTTTCGGCAATTCAGTGGTGATTAAGTCTCAAATACAATTTTATATTGTATACAATGAGTACAATCAAATAATTTGGAAACAATACTGCTTTTCCGATTAATTTGTAAAATGTTATAAATATTTTACACACTGTAATACGATATTAATATAAAAGTGACAAATTTAATTACTGAATTTACTTTTATTTTTAAAAATGTCATTTTTCCAAAACCTTCATATATTTTGACTTTTAATAATATTTTTAATTTTTGAACTTAGGCATAAAAAATCGTATTAACATGAATTATTTTAATACAAATGACTAAAAATATAATTTTTTGATCAAAGAATTACTGCTGTCTTTACCCTTTGACGAACCCTTTTTTTCGTCTAAAGCCGAAAAATTAGCTGTACTTACCAAAAGAATCCCATGTACCTGTGCAAAACAACCAAAATTTTTCCTCTAATTTTTGAAAAACGTATCTCTTGCATCTGATCAAATTAGTGAAATAATGAAAAACATGACTATTTAAAAAATATAAACTCTCAAAACAGTATTTGCAAAAAATGTCCAATTAAATTTCCAAAAAATTGAACAGAATGACTTCCAAGAAATATTTTAAAATCACCACTGTGAAAAATATGTCGAATCAAATATACACAATCGATTTTTTTAAAATTTCCACAATATTGAAAATGCCAATCACTTCGTAACGTCCTGATCTCTCAGTATCACACTGCGTCGCACTAGTGCCACCGGCGTGGCTGCACATCACTGGCGGCGGCGGCAGCGCTGGCTGCGGGCGGGCAGGGGCGGTGCACTTACAGGGGCTGCGTGCCGCGGGCGCTGTAGCCTGTGCATGGCGGAGCTGCGGTGGCGATGGCGGTGGTGTGTTCGGGGGCAGATGCGCCACTGCGGCACCAGGGGGCCCGAGGCGCTTTATACAGCCCCCCGCCGCGTAGCCCGGGGGCCCGCCCCGCCCCCTCCCCCGGCGCCACCTCCGCCGCCGGAAACGCTCTCGTGCGCGGCGCAGCAAAGGTCTCGGGTGGAGAAGCCCAAGCAGAAAGATCGCGCTCCGCCGATACGCGCCGCGCCGGGAAGGTCGGGAGCGAGAGCGTCCGGCGCCCGCCTCCACTGCCTCCGTCGCCTGCGACGCTCGCCGCGGGCCGCGCTCATTTGAGCGACGCGTTTATGTTTATTACACTCGACAAAAAATTACTATCTAATGAATGGTGAAAATAAATTGATTGATTTTTTCGTGTTTCCGGGCGCGTCAACTACTGTGGTCATTAGTCCCGTTAGTGTAGTGCATGTTTTTTTTCTCGGGAGATGGCGGTGATCTTCCCCCGCTGGATGGCGAGATCCGGCGCCGACCTACCGTCGGCTAGTGGGATTTCCCCATAACCAGGACTCTCCCACCAGCGAGGCACCGCCCCAGCCGGAACAACCTCTAAACTCCTGACCGGTCTCCCGGAATATGTGGTAGTGTAGTGCATGTTAGTGTAAGGGGAGAGGATAGGACAAGGAAAAGGAAGGACAGATCGCGCGCGGTCCGTGGCCCGTTTGGTAAGGTACTGCTCCGGCATTCGCCTAATGTTCATCGGAGAAACCACGGATAACTACCGATCAGAGCAGACGGCCGCTAGAATTGTCCTCCAGACAGCGACTGAATTCAGCCTAGCTGAAAAGCTAGTGTCGAAAATCCTGCCGCCGTGAGGACTCGAACCTAGGACCTCCCGGTCAGAGGCTCTGCAGTGACATCAGTTGATGCACTGAGTTACCACTCCCGGTGTGAAAATAAATCATTGATCGATAGTAGTTCCGGGGGCGTCAACGGCTAAGGGCGTTAGTTCCGTAAGTGTAGTACATGTTTCTCCTCGAGAGGTGGCGGTGATTTTCTCCCGCTGAATGGTGAGATGCCGTCGGCTAGCGGTGTTATCCCGAAACGGGTATCTCTCACCTGTGGGGCACCGCCCCTGCCGGGACATGCTGTATGTTCCCGACCGGACTCCCGGCCTGTGTGGTAGAGTAGTGTATGCTGGTGTAAGTGTGTGGCAGTAAGGAGGGAGGATAGGACAAGAAAAGGGAATGATAGCGCGTGGTCCGTGACCCGTAGCTTAAGGTACTGCTTCGGGATTCACCTGGTGTTGATCGGGGAAACCACTGAGCACTATGCTTGAAATAAATAGTTATTACTATCTAAAATAAGAAATTGACAATATAAGTTCAAGATAAGTAATAGTAAGACACCCTTCCGTGCCTCTGGCCACCCTTTCGAACGTTTGCCCCTGCGCTCTAGGCCAATTTGAATAACACGTTTATTTTTATTACACTCAGCAAAAAGTTACAACCTGTTTCATGGATAACGTAAATAGTTAATACTATGTAAAAAGAAATTTACAATATCAAATGACAGGTAGCTTGTAACTCATCTTTCGGCACTTTCCGGCAACCTTTCTATTTTTTTCTTGTTGGCCTGTCGGTCCATTTGAATGACCTGCTTGTTTTGTTAACGAAAAAATTAATATATTTCATGGTTGAAATAGTTAATACTATACAGAAATAAATTTACAATGTAAAATGAACGGTGGCTTGTAGTAAGTACCCGCCGATACTTTCCGTGAATTTCTTACCAGAACCGCAACAAATACGTTATTGACATTGGAACACTGTTTCAACAAAATGTAAGAATATGTTTAGATGTATTTTATTTTTCAAAGAAGTAAGGGAGGATGTTCTATTGAGGCGATACATTTTTTGATTGTTATCAAGAATATTTAAAAATACATGTAATTCCATTATGAGTTTTGTGAGATGTTGCTGGAATTGTAGAAATATGCAGAATAATTGTGGTATTACCGATATTTTTAATGTTTTTTCTCATGAGCATCTCTCGTTGGTTTGCTATTCTCTTTGATCATTGGTAATTTTCATTGGATATGCGATAATTTCATCTTTGTGTCAGAGTTTTAGTCTCATTTCGACTTAATGTGCTGGTGAGGTGTTGTTGACACCATAGTGATACCTGAAATTGTTTTTATCCTAATCAAGATTCAATGGCTTTAACTTAATCATCAAATGAAGATTTAGTTAAAATTATCCGATTTGCGCCGACGATTTCTTTGCGTCTACGTTGCTCATTTCGCTGTTGATATCTTAGAAATTATTGAAGTAAATTCTATTTATCAATATTTTGTAGTATTACGGCATTAGATCGCTCAATAACTACGATCGGATTAGATCCATCTCCTTCTTATGCGTTTGCTCGGATCATTTTTAAATTTGTTATGGTGATGTGGTATTTTTAGTATTGTAAGAATGACTAAATTAGGAATTTTTACAAATAATTTTATTACTTATCAGATGAGCAGATTCTGATTGCTTAGCTATCATCATCTGCTCTGTAGCGAGAAAGTGAATTCATGTTTTCAACGCTGCAGTGCCTACGATGATGATCGAAAGCAACATCGTATTACACAATCGAAAGCAGCTCGTATTAATAAAATTAAAAACAACATTAAGTTATTTCTTTTCATTCTCGATTTTATTTTCTACCGTAATCCCAGTTTTTAACTTTCTAAGATAAAAACTGTCCAAATGTGCATGTTACGTTTGTGGGGAAGGTGGAGTGAAGAAATTCCATTTGTGGCCAATATTAAAGTAAACAAGAGTAACAAGAAGAATCTTCTCGCGGAGATACGTGCCACAGATCCAAAACAATTTTAAAATATTTGCTACGGGCATTTCCAGGAGGGTGTAAGAAACCCACCGATGATTTTTTTATATATTTCAATTTTCTTAGGAAGCTAAAAATCATTTATAATGTATTTGATGTTCTTTTTGTTCAAAACATGATGCAGTTCATCACAAACCTTTGTTATAATTTGCGTCTGGCTAGCAGTGTCTATGGCTGCAAGTAAAAAGATTTCTGGACAAATCACTCGGAAACAGTACATTCAGAATACAATTTGAATATATTTGTAGTATTTTAAATCTTGATACAATACAATTTAATACATTACTATGTTATGAAAATGCATCAGTTCTTTTTACACAGAAGTGTAATGGATTTTGACATTAAATACAAATACTGACGCGAGGAGGTATATTTTCATTTCTGGAACCAGAAATTGAAAAATATTTTTGTTTCAATGAGTGCACA
>BLKR01001370.1:212296-299017 GCA_011170035.1 Teleogryllus occipitalis
AATGATTTATTTGAATGGGAATACGTATACAAATTATGTTATTTGTGAAAATAAACTTTTTTGAGAAACAAAAGAAAGTGAACGTACTTTCGGAATTGGGTTTCAAGCGCAATATATCGTATTCTGTATACATGAGGCGTTCGGGTGTAAATTAAAGGTAATAATATTTCACGTTTCGCCGAGGAATTTTGTAGAACCCCATTTTACAGGAAACTAGTAGCACTACTATAATGCTCGCAAGTGAGTTATTATTGAAGTTCTTTCTTGAATCACTTAGAATGGGTTTGGTGGTACTTTCTTTTTTTCAAGAAAGTAAATAATTTATTTATTTATTTAACGTCACAAAAACATTTAAAACTGTGTATGACGTGCTATGGGGAGAAGAGAATTCTGTGCACGTTTTCAAAATTCTGTGATCCCTACACTAAATCCTATACTACTTGAATTTTGAGTTAAAAAAAGCTCCCATGTAGTAAAATCTATTTTCAAGAACAAATCAGCAATATATTTTGGGCTCTTATTCATTAGGTCCTTCGTCAAGGAATAATACTTCCTGCCGCGACAACATGGAAACGATAATTTGAATAACTATCTTTCTCACTGAATTCTAGAAGTCGTGCAGATAATGAAGTAACATTTATGTCCAGAATAAAAACAAGGGACCATCTCAGCATTTGCTCAATGGATCAGGGAAACTGAACGAACAACCTGATCGAGATGGGGGTCATTGACACAGAAGCTGCGATACAATACTTGTTACATATTGTTTAGAATGATACAGTTCAATGGTAATTATACATTAAATATCACTGTTAAAATTAATGTTACTTTCCTTGTGATGCTCAGTATAGTCTCTAATTGTATAGAAACAGTTACGCAGCAGAGACGATTTCACTTTGGATTTAAACTTTTCTATCGAATTTAATCGTTTAATGTCATCTGGTAAAGTGTTGTAAAATAATGTACATGTATGTGAATTTTTTGTAATGAGCTGTTGATACTGTCACCTGATGAATATGATTTCTACGTCAAGTGTTATAGTAATAGACATCGGCATTTTCTGTAAATATATTCCCGCCCTTAAGCAAGTCATTTTTGACAAAAACAATTGATTCGTAAATAAACAGACAAGGTAATGGTAAAATTCCTAGATTAATGAAGAGAGGCTTACATGAATCACGTGGGTGGGATTTGGTTATTATTCGTACGATTCGTTTTTGTAATCTAAAAGTCTGGGAGCTATAAGATGTATTTCCCCAGAATATTAAGCCATATCTCAGGCGGCAATGAACATTCGCGAAGTATACACAACGAGCAGTATGAAGGCTGACTGAATTTGCAAGAATTCTGAACGCGTAGCATAATGAACTTAATTTTGTGTTCAATTCATTTAAATGGACGTTCCATTTAAGGTTTGACTGAATTGAGAGACCTAAAAATTTTGTTGTCTTAACATCAGTCAATGGTACACTGTTCATTTTCAATGGAGCACAGAATTGTTTATTTGATATGGAAAACTGCATTAAAACCGTTTTCTTTTCGTTTACTATTAATTTGTTATTTGGGAACCAATTTGAAACATCTGATATTGTACTATTTACGGTTTCTTTATTGCAAAGGATGTTCGTATCATCCGCAAAGAGAACCGTTCTTCCGTTTCGAATCGTCGAGGGCATATCGTTTACGTAAAGTAGGAACAGAATAGGGCCTAAAATCGATCCTTGAGGAACTCCACATGCAATGGGCAAAGCTAGTTTGTAGTTGTTTGTGTATTGTAGCTGGTTTGTAATTACGGGTTAAATGAAGGCCAGTCTACGAAGAATGTGTAGAAAGGGAATTCGCAGTATGTTCTTCGATGGATCGAAACTTTCCTGACTCTCATTTTACCATTACTTCATCACTTACATTATTTTCTTAGTTGTCGTTTCAGCAAATCATTCACCATCCTAAATAAAGATAGTCAGGTTCAGGATCTAGAATTTTAATTATATAATAGATCAGAGGAAGGTAGACATTCCTAGAAAGAAAAATGTATGTCAAGAGCAAATTTTAATCGTTAGGACACAAAAAATTCCTTTAATTAATCATTATTATTGTAGTGATGTGTCTTGACAAGCAACATACTTTATTTAGCGCATTATTTTACAGAGATAATTGAAAAACTCTCGTATCATTGCTGAGATTTTGTTCATTGAAGAGTTGCAAAACTTATTATATCTGTATCAGTTGTTGTTCGATTTCAATGATTGTGTGTAATTGTTATTATGTAAATAAACCTCTCACAATGAGCTTTTTTATTTAAACTTTGAAAATGTAAATAGTAAATTCTTTAAAAAAGAAATACTATCATAAGTAATATGTATATATTGTCGGATGATAAGATAGAAAAATCTAATCAGATGCCGGATGTAGCTCTGAGGAACGCGACTGCCTGAAACAAAGGAGCAGCGTCGCGCTGACGTCAGATAATCTTCCCAATGTTCTTCGGCGGTCGCCTAGAGAAATCGGCAAAGACCTCGGCCTCGCTGCCATCCCGTTTTTCGAATAAGAATGCACAGGGTTGCGAAAACATAGAAATCTGAGGATTTTTTCTCTCTGCATTAATTAAGGGTGATATTTGGTTAGGCAATTAAGAAATGACAATGAACGTTTAATTGTCTTTAAAGAATCGTTCGCCTTGAATATTATTGCACATTCAAGATTAAAGGATTTCCAACTAATTAGATAGATAGATAGATTTATTAAAGTTCGCTTTGAGCTAAAGCTCGGTGGCAAACAGTATTACAACTAGATATACGACAATTACAAAATTATTACGAATATTTACAAATATAATTACAAGTAGAATTAGAGATTGATATCCTAGTTATAATTAATTTTGAGTTATCTGTAAGTTGACTTACAGCTTTTCTAATACTTCACTCCACTTCACTTCACTGTATAAGGGACATGACCATATTATTAATAATAATAATAACGATTATAATAATGTAACTAATAATAGTAATAACTTAAAAGTTACATCAAAACCAGTAATAGTGTTAATAATTATATCAGTAATAATAATAATAATAATAATAATAATAATAATAATAATGATAAAAGTCCCAGTATTATTAATGATGACCTATATAGAATTAAGTATATTTTTAAATTTCACTACATTAGAAGGAAGAGTCTCTAGTGCTTTTGCAGGTAGTTTGTTCCAATCTACTATAGTACGATTCACAAAGGAGAACTTGCCTACATCAGTTCTTTGCTTTCTACATCGTATTTTCCAGGGATGGTCTCCTCTGCTTTTATAATCAGGTTTCTGTAATCTTTTACTGAGGTCTGCCCATGCTGAGTCCCCTTTGTATGTCTTGTACATTACGCGCCCGTTGCCGTCTCTTAGATTAGGGTTCCCATTCATCTCGTCCATCAACGCGTCCATGATTTACAAACTTTCCGGCCCGTTTTTGAATTTTATCTAACGCCTCGATTTGCCCTTTTCTGTACGGGTCCCAGCAGGCCGCTCCGTACTCTAAAATAGGACGAACAAGTGTAGTATATGCGAAGGATCGGGCATTTGAACTACTGTTTTTTAGAATGCACATTACAAAGTGCAGCGCCCTCCATGATTTTTTGACCGTATTGTTAATATGATCCGACCAACCCAAGTCGCTACGCAGGACCAAACCCAAATACTTACAGTTTTTTTACACGCGGTATATCGTTAGTTCCTAACTTGTAATTCGAGGTGTGCTGACATACGTATTGATGTTAAGATTATTTCCTGTTCTGTATTTCTATACGTAAACAAATACTGGGCTTTTTGAATACAATTTTGTGCAGAAAATTATTTTTCTGTCTTTTAATGCTCTCGGAGGTCATCCAATGTACTCGCTGGGTCTGAAAGAGGTTTTGGAAATATGTAGCAATATTCCTTTTATTCACACAGAGATATTTAATTCTTTCTGATTTAGAGTATTCATTGAAACTACCTACAGCCGTTTAATACAAGACTAGTCAGTGTGTTCCGTTAAATAGAACTTTTGAATATCAATCTTCACGTGATTTGTTTGGATGGTTATGGTCTTTGTTTATTTAAATTGGGTAATTGGTATGCACATCTTAACCTAGTATCTTTCCACAATTAATAATGGTCATAAAAATGTTCAAAATAAACGTATTTAATTATCTAATATTTGTATTTTCGTTTATATTTTCTTAGCTGAAAATATGAAAAGGGAAATTTGATTTTTTGAGGAACTGATGTGTCTTCGGTAAATATAAAATAGAAATTGATGTTAATTGTAAATAAATAGCTTGCAATAGCCCGAGAGTGAGTGAGAGAGACAGCCAGGAGATCGCCAATTCAATTGTTACCAACTTTGAACATGTGTCACTCCCGACTCGGAAAGCGCCTTCAAGTCATTTCATGTGGAAAGACAGCAGCCTTGACCAGCTGCGAATTGTCTGTAAGAAAGTATTCTCCAGTTTGCTGATGAAGATACGAATAACAAGTAACTAAAAGTGTATGCTCATAAGTATCTGAAAAATAACACTCTTTTTGAAAGGTTTGACATAACTTACTAAAATTGTATGCTCATAAATATCTGAAAAATAACGCTCTTTTTGAAAGGTTTCACATAAGTATCGTATGGATTACTTTTTTGTTCAACAATTAAGTATAAAGCGTTGCACATCAAAAATGTATGGTTACAATTATTGCATTGATTAATTTCAATACATTTTATTTCAAGAATTTTTAGGTGTAATAATGCATTTTAATTTAATTTTCTTAATAAATAAATAAACTATAATAAATTCTAGATATATTTAATCAAAATCCAGACTCCACAAAATTGATCATCTACAGGCTGCAAAAATGACTTGATACTCAGATATATACCATATATCTCAATTATATTTCATGATATGTAACCCAGACAGCTTGGAAGCAATATTTGAGGGTCGGAATTGAAAGTAGGACAAGAAATTTTAGTTAGTCAACAAACAATATGGTAGCCATTTTTCCTCCCAATTGATGATGATTGCAATTGATGAGTTTGCTTGTGTGTGATCCAGGATGGAAGGGACATGATATTTCAGGGTTTGGGAATTGGGGACTCTTCATTGGAAACAGACTTAGTGAAGATCAAACCGTATTTAGAAAATAAAATTTTAATACGTGTCGACCAATTGCATAACGTGTTAATGTCGCGTATGGAGAAAGAAAGTGAAATGTGACTGTCATGAAACCACGAATATATAGGGTCAAAGTTTGTTAGAATAATGTTAGAACAAAAGAAATAAGAAGATGTTAACCGTAAGTATTTTTTACATCAGTCTGACGCTAGATTTCATTGAATACGGACGTAACAATGACATCAAATTCCAAAGTAAAAGTATGTCAAGATTAAACTTTGAGAAATATTTTTCAAGAGACGGGTTTGATTTTAATATCATTCTTCATTTTCATTAACGTAGGGATAGATCGTGAAGGAAACTCGAGTTAAGTTACGCGATAAGAATGTCCATCCATGACATTACCGCGAACGATGGTCAAAATGTAAGAAATGGTTAGTAATTTTATTTCAATTTCAAATAGATTTAGTTAGTTTTAGAAGTATTGGAAAGTTATAGTTTTATTAATTAATGGGAATTTAGTGTAAATAAACACACAAACACATTCATCTATTTCGTAGATACAGTAAAAGGGTTTCAATTCCTTATTGACTATGAAGAACTCTGAGAACACACATACAGGAGTGTGTCAAATAATCTGGACAAAATCATGTTTCAAAGACCTTCTTATGGAATGTACCTTCTTATGGAATTCGTAGTATTGCCCTAGATTGGATAACCTCGTACCTTAAAAATCGATCTCAAAGAGTAGAAATACCGTACTGGCACGAAAGGACATTATTTACTTATCTCTCCAATTCTTTGCCAATTGAACATGGGGTCCCACAGGGTTCGATCTTAGGTCCTATCCTCTTTCTGTTGTACGTAAACGATATGCCCTCATCTATTAAAAATGGAAGAACAGTTCTGTTTGCCGATGACACGAATGTTCTTTGCAAAAAAGAAACAATAAATAGTACAATTTCAGAAGTTTCAAATTGGTTTTGTAATAACAAATTAATAGTTAACGAAGGAAAAACGGTCTCAATGCAATTTTGCGTTTCAAATCGGCAATCGTATGCTCCATTGAAAATTAACAATATGCAATTAGCTGATGTTAAGGTAACCAAATTTCTAGGTCTCTCAATTCAATCAAACCTCAAATGGAATATACATATAACAGAATTAAACACTAAATTAAGCTCATTATGTTATGCATTCAGAATTCTTTCTAATTCTGTCAGCCTTCATGCAGCTCGTTACGTATATTTTGCAAATGTACATTCCCGCCTGAGATATGGCATAATATTTTGGGGAAACTCATCCTTTAGTTCCCAGACATTTAGATTGCAAAAGAAAATTATCCGAATAATGAAAAAATCCCATCCACGTGATCCGTGCAAGCCTCTTTTCATTGAGCTTGGAATCTTACCATTGCCTTGCCTATTTATTTATGAGTCTGTAGTATTTGTCAAAACTGACTTACTTAACAGTGGGAACATATTTTCATGTAATACTGATATTTATAGTTACAATACTCGACGTAGATATCATGTTCATCAAGTGTCAGTATCAACAGCTCACTACAAGAAATCCACATACAATACATGTACGCTACTTTACAATACATTGCCAAATGAAATTAAACAATTAAAATTGGTACACAAATTTAAATTAAAAGTAAAATCTTTTCTGCTGCAAAACTGTTTCTATACAGTTAGAGACTATACTGATCACCAAAAAGAAACATAATGTTTACTTTAACAAAAACAAGATATAGTTTAATGAATTAGTTTACATTTGCATTGTATAATTTAAAAAAAAGACTCAATATAACCTGTAACAAATAATGTACTTCCGGGTCAATGACCCCCATATCGATCAGGTTTTTGTCCAGTTTCCCTGATTCATTGAGCAAATGCTGAGATGGCCCCTTAATTTGCTTCTGGACGTAAATGTAGCTTCACTATGCGCACGTTTTGTTGAACTTTCCTTTGCTTGTAGTGGTAGTAGAGCTTAGGGTGAGTTTCTAGTTTGTTAACAATACAGAAAAATCAAGTCTGTTCGTTTCTTTACCGTTAAAAATAAGTTTTCTATAATTTGGCAACGAAAATATCTAGTTTTTGAAATGTTAATCTCTCGCTTTTTTAAATTTGTTATTATTATTATTATTATTATTATTATTATTATTATTATTATTATTATTATTATTATTATCTTTCAACTACTAATAGTTAAATTGTTGGGAAGGGATTCTGAAACTCAAGAAAGCGTGCGCAGATGATTTTCTCCCCCATACGTCACATACAGTTTTTGACTGTTTTTGACTAAATAAATAAATAAAAAAAGATATTACATTTTCAATTATTGGTTTCACTGCTTATATTTGACATATTTCATCTCAGTGGTTATTAGTTGAAGGGTTCAATGCAAATTATGTGTTTGCGAGATTTGGAGCTCTGGAATTCACTTTTCACATTACTTTCATTGATAATGTTTCGTTTTGTGAGAGAATTAGGTTTTCTTTGTAATTAACATTCAATTTTGGTAAAGGACGTTGCTCCAATGAAGAGGTGATCTCGAGTAGCCAGAAAATTCTCATGGTCTTATTTCTATAAGAAATTTGATCAGTTTTGAAAGAGAGACTTATAAAATTGCCATCTTCAAATATGCCTTAATTAGAAAATCGTTGTGTGGTTATCAACACCGTGGTGCGAATGTGTATGTGAATGACCGGTGAAATCCACACCGACACTTGCAAAATTCACACCGACACTTGCGAAATACATAAATAAACCACGTTGTCGTTTGAGCTACTTAAAGATTTGTATTTTGTCATTACATGTTCCGTAAGGGTCAATTCGCCTCGGCGCCGTTAGATCCTGGGATTCTTTCCTAATCGGTCAGCCAACCACGAACCCGCAATATCTCAAATTCGCTTGACCTTCGTGACGTCACGTAGTTAACGAATTCGGCTAGCGACGCCAGGTTACCGTTCAGTAGAACCATCCCAAGACTCGCCTGGATGGCCCAGGGAAACCCCGAAAACCCCTGTCAGGATGGCCGGCACGGGAACAACCTGGGTCTTCGAATGCGAAGTCACGGCGCTTCGCCCTGAGCCACTTCGCTTTGCTGCTGAGAGCTAAAGTGGCGTAAATAATAAAAATCTCAATTTTAACTTCTTATATGTTAGGTATAGTACTGAGTGAAATGCAGTATCAGACAAGAAGGTATAGAAATATCTCACACTAGCTGATTAATAGCAGCACTTCTAAAGACAAATCAGAATCGCCGAACATCTTCGGAGGACCAGTGTTATAAATTCATCTTCCCTGTTATGACACCCATACAGTGGCATGTTTAGCGACTCTATTTTGGTTCTTGTATGTTTGTTATAATATTGATTTCTTGGGATGATGAATAGTGTCCAAGAAATATTATACGTTCAAAGAAGAGAGAAAAATTTTATCAATTGAGACACTACCGGAACATGTTAACTAGAAGAAAGCTATCAAACAAAAAACAACGTCAACTAGTTATAAATTAAGTGCATTGGGCTTTGTAAAAGGACTATTTACGATGTCCAGTACACACAATCTTTAAATAAAACGAAATTTCGGATTATTCAATATTTTGAACCAAATTTATCAAAAGCGCAGAAAGCCTCCAAAATATGACTAAAATTTGGGAGACGTGATATAGCCACTTCTGAGTATTAACCCAATACCACAATAAAAAGTATAAACTTCACTTAATCTGTATATTCTTCTGATACATTATAGTGTTTTCAGAAGCGAATATTGTTTATGATAAAGGTCGACAAGAAGTAGTAACAGATTATACTAATCCTTAAGAAATGACTAAGACAGCAGTTTTCTTCGAAATTTTCACCACTCAGCAAAACTTTCACGTAGATTTATACGGATTTCGATTGTCAGTGAATTTCAAATGTTTTAATTTGTAATACAAAAAAGTAATTTCAAATTGGTTATTATATATTGCAGTGTTATTCATTATTGCAATATAAAGCAGGGTCGAGAAACTTTTGAAATAAAATAATTTTAATTCGTTATCATTACCACTCGTAGCGTCTGCATTCTGCAAGGTCGCGAAATCGGGGTCCGACCATTGCACGACAAGTGATCAATGGCCTAAGCGATATGAGCGAAGGCCGCTTTCTGAGACGCAGTAATTAACCTGAATCTCGCCCCTAAAACAACAGTATCTTGTTGCGCCGAGCGCGGCACTGAAATGGGTTCTGCCCTCGGCCTTATTTATTTTGCTTTACTCGAAAAATATCTCCTCGCTGCGCATTATCACAGTGCGCAATTCCTCAATCACAACTCATTAAATATTCTAATATCCTCTCTTCGTTAGGTATCTTCAACCCGGGCTGTGTATTCAGAAATTTAATTGAACCATTGGGTTGTGATCCACTTGATACAGGAAAGAGCTTCCATAAATTATTATCAGCTGACGTTAACTTAATTACGCTGATGAAGCCCCCCCCTCCGCAAAAAAAATTTAAAAGAATTTCTCGTTCCAAATATGGCGATGTTATTTGTCAATTCTTTGACAATAGCAACCTATCACTGTTCACACTTTCAGTTCCACGTACAAACACATAACCTTTACCCTCTTCTTAAAACAACAAACATATAAATGATACAATGTAACACGCGTAAAAACAAAACTGCTTCTACGATTTACGTGTTTACCAAACTCAAAAATACAGAATTAATTCTAGTGTGTGCACACCTTTACTAAACTACAAACTATTTTGATTATTTATAAATATCATTCTATTGAGAAAAACATTCTTCTACAATGTCTTGATTTTTTAAGGTAAATTTGAAGTTTGTCCTATTTTAAACAATATCCAGCTGTCTATGCCAATGCTCGTTCCATAGATACCTTCCGTCTTCTTATCCGATAAACATGCATATAGTTCTAAGTGGTTCATTTTTATCGTATTAATTTAGATTTATGTATTCACGAAATAATCCTTTGATAAATTTCACACTACTATAGATATGGTGTTACTGTATATTAACATCATATTTACAATGAAATAAATTTTCTTGCGATATTTATAACTTGTAACATACTCGTATGTCCGTCATTCATCAGTTATCACCTCCAAGGGTTCTTCCTACTTATGGCCCCTAAAACAGAAACATCACATCCTAAACAAAACACATTGCATCCGTTTCCGGCCGACTGCCCAAATCACAAGCGCGCTTCACTTCAGTGCTGAAATATAATGTGAACACTATTTCTTGGAAGAAACGTTTTAGTTATTTATTTTTTCTTCCTTTATGATTAAGCTTTTGCACAAGCATTTTATATATTCTTGTCCAACATAGAATGATGCGTATGGTACTCTTTTGCATGTTATGCTCTATCACATAAACCATTCCCAGGTTATTCGCTGAAATGGATATTCCCTGATCGATCTGGCCAAACATGACGCTTATGAATTCGAAAGGGTGTTTTAATTTTTGCGGGTACTTTGTATGAAACCCTTAGAACAGTCATGTTATGGTTGCGGGCAAGGTTACAAGCTTATTAGAGCTCGCGGGCACTGCGTCCATAGAACTTGGTGCGAGATTTAAAAGGAAGGTTTGAACGAATGCTACGGAGGGGCAGGTACGTCACTAGACACCTGGCTCATGACGGTCTTTGGGAGAACTTACTTCACAGTCATGGTCACAAATTTAGCTATATTAAGTGATATTTTCTTTTTAAGGCAAAGAAATGATCCATTAAAATTAAATAATCTATCAGTCCGATTTATCTTGATTTTGTAAGCCTCTTTAACAGACAAATATTCCTGTCGGTTAAAGTCTGTTAAAAGCGAGAATTGTTAACTTGTAGAGACTTGTTAATTTATTTCACATTATTGCTAAATACAATAAACGACTCAATGATTTAAAAACACAGCACAAAACGAAAACAAGAAATTGCCATTCAAATATATTCCTGTCACTCAGCAAAGATGTTTATTTAAGGGGCAATTTAGTAAAAAATAAATATTAAATAGTAATAGGTAGGAGAAATTATAAACATCATACAATTCTTGGTTATTTGATAGAAAAAATCTGGCAAACATTTTCTTTCGCAGACACTATTATCCATCGCCTGCCGCTTCAGCTTTCGCATGTACACACCTTTCTGGAATTTAAGGGGGAATGATTGCGGAGTCAGAGGAAGTTGCCGGCGCCCGTAGGAGCGTCGGGCTCCTCGCGCGGGCAAGTAGCTCTTGCGGGCGCAGTTCGACGTGCCTGCCTTCATTTTCAAACTTTTCTCGAAAAGAGCTTCAAAATTTATCTTAGAATGTTTGCTCGAATAAAAGAACATGCACTTAGAAACATGCCTTACTTTCATTGAAACCTCTTAACAAAACTTTTAAGTCGATTTTTAAGGCTCTAGAACGTACCGTTCCGTGTTATGCACGATGGGCTCAGCGTATTATGTGACGCGGGTTGCATGTTTGGCAGGTGATTTCATTATACTCTAACCCATACAATTCTTCGTTTTGCATCTTAACTCTATTTCATGAACTCCTACAGGTAATTTCCTATCTGTCAGAAGTCCATTTGAAAAGTTTGTAGTCAACTGTCTTATAAACTGAACAAAAATATTGTTCTTTCTTTAAAGCATTTTACAGATTAAAAAAAAATATATGCGACATTTTCTGCAACACGACATCCAATATTTTACAATCTGATACAAATGCCACTTACGTTAAAACTTATTTTTTGAAACCAAGAAATGTTTTGGGTTTTCCAATCTCCCTTGCGTATACCCGTTGCGAGAATATTTCATGATTTATGAATTCATGATCAAGAACAATGTTTTAAATAATTCCTTTTCAATGTTCTATGAATGTACTAAATGAATTTCTCGGATAGTTGAATAGAACATGACACTTTTTGTAAATTTTTGAATTATTTTCTGAAAATCAATTTTTAATTTTAAATTTCCTTAAAATATTTCCTGATAATATTTCTAGATTTTTTCGGATACATGTAATGAGAATGCGATAAGGAATGTCCTCGATTGTAAGTATTGGTCATTTTTATTTTCTGCCTTTAGAATTATAATTAAAACCCTATTCAGGTCATTTTTAGGCTGGTATCCGTTGTGGCCAATGCAGTAAATTTGGACAGATTCAGATTTATAGCTCCTCAACACTCCTTAAATTCCCATACTATCTCCCTTCCAAAAACGTTTATTCTTTCCTTAAACATTATCATAATTGCTATTTCATTATCTCATTGGATGACTCCTCATTATTTATCCCAGGAAGGCGCGACAAGGCCAGGCAGCCTTGCAATCCCTTGGTGAAACCTTTAGGTTTCTAACATCTTCACGGCCACTTCATGAAACCACATTACAAAAGCTATTAGAAGAATGGTTATGAAGGTTGTACAAAATATTGGACCATTGCCTGCATTAAGAAACGGAGGATAAAAATGTGGTGAGCGCACTGCTTGAAGCGTACCCCACCAAATTTCATTTACGGATGAGTGGCATTTACGTTAGGCAGCTCTTCACATCTTTCGCTTACTTTCCAACATAATCTTTGACTTTACAAAAATTTTACAATATTATCATTAGCGTATTCCTGTGACGTCAATGCTGGAATGTCGCTTAGCGCGCAGTCGACGAACTGAAGTGTTAATGAACTAATTATGTGGAACTTCTTCATATAACCTTTATCAGATAAATCTATGCGTAAATATCATTTAATAGGCTAGAATCAGAAGCTCCTAGTTGAGAAAAGGCAATTAAGTGCATGAAATACGTTGATGAGATCTTACCCATTAATAAAACTAATATAATTTATGAAATGTATATTTTATATTAAAATTTATATTTCTTCGCCTTTGTTTTGGTACATTCCCATTCCCAACATGAACCTTGAATTTTGTGTACGGTACTTTGGCGTCAGAACTCGCAGCATCATGATCTCACAAAACCGGTCTTAAGAGACTTAAACATCTTTCCCTCGCTTAGGTGTATTAAGTATCTTACAGTGACGGGGATAATCTCAGTTATCCCTCTTATCACATGCTTAGTATATTCGGTACGGTAATAGGATAAAAACGGGTTGTAAGGAAGTTATCAATGATCATCGGCTGACTAATGACAGACTGCCCAGCCGAGCCGTGGGAGTTTTCCTTACCCCTGAAAAAGAGCGCGCAAGCGAGGACGGTCGTGCGTGATGAAGTGCAAGCGCGCGCGGGCGGGAGGTGTAGGCGGGCCGGCGCGCGGTGCGGATGAGAGTTGTGTGGGCGGGAGTGTCAATGGTAGTGCAGGGTGCGTGGCAGGCGGGGTAAGCGAGGCGGACGGGGCAGGAAGGAGGAGTGAGGGGGGAACATGGCGAGGCAGGGAGGGCGCATGAAACGAGCAAGGCGTTCATGAATCGGGCCTGTGGTGCAGACTGGTACGGTGTGGTTTGGAGGGCAGCGCGGGCAGGTGAACGGGCTGTTGGGCAAGTGGTTGGACAGTTGAGCGAGAGATCGAGCAGGAAAGCGAGCGGACGGGCGAGCGATTGGGCAGTGGGCAAGCGACCATGCAGATGGGCAGTGAGGCAAACTACGGAGGAGTGGACGGACGGGCTGGTGAATGGGCGGGCGAACGGGCGGGGGGATTGATTGATTGATTGTTTCTAAGTTAATGATTCCGGGCGCGTCAACTTCTGAGATAATTAGTCCCGTAAGTTTAGAGCATGCTTTTTCATCGGGAAGTGGCGGTGATACCCCCCCATGGATGGCGAGAACCGGCGCCAACCTACCATCGACTAGCGGAGTTTTCCCCAACCAGGTATCTCCCACCGGAAGATCACCGCCCCAGCCGGGACAAGTTCTAAGTCCATGACCGGTCTCCCGGTATGTGTGGTAGTGTAGTGTATGAGTGTAAGGGGAGAGGATAGAACAAGGAAGAGAAAGGAAAGATCGCGGGCGGTCCGTGGCCCGTTTGTTAGGATACTGCTCCGGCATTCGCCTGGTGTTGATCGGAGAAACCACGGAAAACTACCTATCAAAGAAGCGCGCCGCTAGAATTCTCCTCCAGACAGCGACTGAATTCGACCTAGCTGAAAAGCTAGTGTCGAAAATCCTGCCGCCGTCGGGACTCGAATCTAGGACCTCTCGGTCACGGGCTCTGCAGGGACATCAGCTGATGCACTGAACCACCGCTCCCGATTACGGCCGGACGCTCGGGCGGGCGGACGGGTGAGCGAACGGGCGGGCGAACGGGCGGGAGAACGGGCGGACGGGCGGACGGGCGGACGGGCGGACGGGCGGACGGGCGGACGGGCGGACGGGCGGACGGGCGGACAGGCGGACGGGCGGACGGGCGGACGGGCGGACGGGCGGACGGGCGGACGGGCGGACGGGCGGACGGGCGGACGGGCGGACGGGCGGACGGGCGGACGGCGGACGGGCGGACGGGCGGACGGGCGGACGGGCGGACGGGCGGACGGGCGGACGGGCGGACGGGCGGACGGGCGGACGGGCGGACGGGCGGACGGGCAAACGAGTGGGCGAGGGGGGGTGAGCGGGTGGGTGGGAAAGGAAACGTATGGGAGGGCGGGCGGTAAATGGGCGCGCGCCGTGAAACAAGCTGAGCCGTGAGGCGCTGCGGGAGGTCGCGCGTCCAAGCGAGGAACGAGCGCGTAGTCGCTATCAGGTGCAACCATCGTCTGCGAAGACGTGTGGAGGATTCACTGTTCATTGATACGGCAGGAAGACGGTAGATGGCGTTGATGGCAGAGATGAGGCTACGATGGCAGTGAAGGAAGTGAGTTTTCAGAGGCGTCGGTGGCGGCAATGCTGGTTGCAGCTGCTGAGGTGACCGTGGTAACGGCTGAAAGGGTTGCGTTACTACGGAGTGACAGATTGGCGGTGGAAATCTCTGTTGTACGACAGCAACGACAGTGACACCTGCCGGCGCGACAGTAGCAGTTTCTGAGCCAAAAGCGTCGAGGGCATTGGTGGTGACTGGGGTGTCGAGTTGGGAGAGAATGGGGACTGGGGTAACATCGTAATAATATGACGCTGACAATAAAAACTGAAAATTCAAGAGGTTCTTAAGCGCAAAGTGCAAGCGATGTCCTTGTGTATCTCACCCCATTCATCTCATACATTTTTTACTTAATGTTTTACGCTAATGAAACAACTAAATAAATAAAGAAGTGAATGAATAATGCCCACTGCAAGGGTAACACTGGGTGTCTTATTTTATCTTGTATTTATTAATAGTGGTTGATCAAGCCTAGTTGTCGATTATTGTTCTCATTGCGACTGTGAATCTCGTGAGGAGAACTGTTGTCAACTCTATTCATAATAAAGTGCATAATACAGCCTTGACTACATGATGTAATCGGTTATTATTCTTTGTCACAAAATAATAACTAAGATACAAAATAACTGTTACTACTGCAGAGACGTATGTAACTTAACTTCCGAAGAATAGACTATTTCCTCAAATTATATTTAAAGTGTCCTGGCTAGTCTTTACGCCTCCTTACAGCATTGCCATTTGTCCTTTTTCAAGGAACGTGAAGATTTTTCTTTCGTGGGGATAAAGGTACGAAAAGGGATATGTCATCATAACACAAAGATGTTTCTTTGTGTCAAAAACAGGCGTGACGAACAGCTGCTGCAGTTAATTGTTCGGAATTCATTGTTCTTAAGTACACAACAGCATGCAACGTACTCTACGACAGTAATTACTTTCATTATTGCCCACTATACAGGAATTTGTTGGGTATTACGTGAATTATGGCGTTCTTCTTGATGCCACTTTGTTTGAATATTTCAGCAAATATTAGTAAGTCCTTTAAAATTAAATATTATTCTGTATAAAAGCTATCCATGTGACAATACTGAATTCTTGGAAACTTTTCTAAGAATGTTCATATAAACATTGGTTCTAGGTGTCGCCGCATGATGTTAAGATTAAGGCTGGGGCCTTAATATCTCTTTTCTAGCTTGTTTTGATGTAAGATATGATTTAAACACTTTTCACTTCGTGTAAGAAAACTAGGTACAAGAAAGTGAAACGATAGCACCATTATGTTCAACCCAACATCACGTGCAGTGACCTTGAGATTTGGAGATCTGTGAATGCATAAGCTGCTTTGAAAATCGTTTTATTCTTATGACAAGGCAAACAGTGGTGAAAGATGAGGGATAAGTTCAAAATTTTAATGTATTTAACGAAAGGCAGTTTTGCAATCTCTCTTCAAAAATATCATAATACACTAGATGTTTTGAATATCTATGAGGCTACGGCGAAGAATGGCTAGATGAATAGTACAGTCTAGTGTAGTACTAGTAATTTTTTGATTCTTAATGACCCTATAGACAGGTTTTTGTCAAATTCTCGAGACGCTTTATTTTGACATAAATGATTGTATTGAGTACGTGGTGCTTTGCCCTGTCCTACAAGATCATAGACCGTACAAATCCAGCATGAAAACACCCATACAACACGCAGCATTTGAACCCCCAACTCACAATGGTTACCGCCGCATCCGGTTATATTAGTGGCTATGGCCCTACATTTTTTCAAACATTCGCCCCCAATCGCCTTCATATGAGTGTTCCTCTGCAGGCGGCGGGCGCCTTCCTCGCCACGTGACCGCGGGGCTGAGCGGAAGTGCAGGCGCAGCGGTGTGTCCGGCGCGCGGCACGGGTTCCCAGGCGGAAGGCGCGGGGGCGGAGGCCACGCGGAAGAGGAACAGCCGCGCGGACGTCCGCCCACCCGTCCTCCCGTGGCGCCGCCGCCGCCGCCGCTGCCTGCCCGCTCGTCCCTCCGCGCCGCCCGCCCGATGTGTATCAGGGGACCTTACGCCACTTCCTCCGGACGAAGTGGGTGATGGAAGATACGAAAGATCGTACTTGGAGGGAGATTCCGTTCTCGCATGGATGCTGCGACATGCGCTCATTTTTGTTGTTTATCTCACGTGTTTTCTTTAGCTTGATAAGATACACGTGTAATTTTGTCGCTTCTTTGGATCTCTACCTCAAGGTGAGGTGGTTATTTGGAATTTATAATGAGTATGGATTGAATTAATGTTAAAAAATGAAGAGACGTTTTAAGGAAAACAATTGTTCGTTGGTCTTAAGAATAAGAGCGCGGTAGTGATGGCGCGCTCGCTTCAAAGGAGGGTGCAGCGGACTCCTCGCCAAGAATCCTCACTCTCAATTTATCGAGATATAAGCGTACTAAAAGATGCAATTTACCGAGGATGCTCGTTTATTTTCATCGACCCTGTGTTTAAACTTTCTTCCCGCCGCCACTCAGGAGCTTTAGACATCACTCAACATTTGTGTTTAATCAGTATAAAAATGCTTGAAACTTACTTTATATATTGTTTTAATCTAATAACTCATTGTGTCTCTGCCAAGTACAGATTGGTGTGAAAACGGTTTGGATTATTTTTTATTAAATAACCCCTTATTTTTCTTTTATTATCTGTGATAATATTTATATGATGAGATAGTTATGCTAGAAATATTTCCTAACATATTTTACAAAGTGTCCTCATACTGAACCAGAAAATCATCATGACATACTGAACCAGAAAGACATCATGACTTGGATGCATTTTGTTATGTATTATGAATAATTATAGACATTTTAAACGATTACAGTCACTTAAAACAGGTGCATTAAAAATCACCTTCCATGAACTGTGTTAGGTGTAAACCTTGAAACAGAAGAAGGTAGGCAAAGGCATGATCATCGAAACGGAGGCTCTTCGACCTCCAAATTCTGAAATGAAGTTCTGTAAGAGAAAGTGAGACCTAGCGAGCTCTGGAACGAATTGATTTCGCTGCGGCAAACGTGAAGGCTACTTTTTTCTTAAATCCAATTCAATTAATTTCTTAATTACCCTACTTACATGATGGAAGTTCTTCTTAGAGTATACCAAGTTTCAGTTAATGACTGACTTCTTTT
This sequence comes from Teleogryllus occipitalis, assembly GCA_011170035.1. Lineage (NCBI taxonomy): Eukaryota > Metazoa > Arthropoda > Insecta > Orthoptera > Gryllidae > Teleogryllus > Teleogryllus occipitalis. Next base: position 230,384 of record BLKR01001370.1, read on the forward strand.
AAAATTAATTTTCATTTATGTTTCTTAATGTGCAATGTAATTAACGACCTGTAACTATTGATTATTTTAGTAAAAAGGAAAGGCCAAAAATATATTAATGTTTGGATATTTTATAGAGTAGTATTGAGCCATTTAATTCTTTTTTGAATTGGAACAATTGCTACCGAGGAGATGCTATGGACAGTCTTTCGTAAACTTATTAATCTCAGTAAAGAGAGTAATGACGAGAAACAAACTAATATTAATTACAAGTCTACCCGAAACAATGATTAGAAGAGAAGAAGGGATGAATGAACGCAAAGAAAATTGAACATTACACTGAAACAGCGAGTAGTACAATAAAACCTTTTCATTTTCTTCCCGTAAAGTACTTGAGTACGTTTCGAAAACGTCGCAGCATTTTCTAGTAAGCTGTTCAGTCGAAGAGCATTCCGAAAACTACCAAAGTAAGGAAACGCGAGGCCTCTTACAGAAGATTCGTGCATGCTAATTCGTCCCTGTAATCCTCCTCCTCTTACGCCATTGTACTCCATCGTGTAACTCGTTATACGCGAGTAATTAGTCTCTTACGCCGAAGGTTAACTGGAGGGGGTCGCTAATCTCATGCGTGAGCTTCTGGTTTCATTAGCATGTTGCCACGGCATGTTTCCCGTGAACGTTCTTTTCCCACCTCTGGAGGATGCGTTCTCGGGAATGTATCGCCATTTTCATGCTCAGCGGTCGACTAGTATAGTTGAAAGTTTCGTAAATGAAATAGAGAGGTAGTAAGTTTCTTTATGGTATCAGATGTGTATCATTTTCATTTATTTATTAAGAAGATGCAGAGAATAATTAAGATTAAATATCCATTTCATTCCATATAAAAATACAAAAGGACCTACTTTGTAGACTCAGATGCATGGATGACATACACTTCCTACGAATGGCAAGGACATCGCTGACTTAAACAGAACTGGTTGTGGCGGCGGATGTGGTACTGGTATAGACATATAGCAAGTTGTTGGAATCCTAGAGGGACATTGTTAGCAAGAAATCTACATCCTGTTCTCCAAGTACTGTCGTAAAAAACGAATAAATTTCTGCGATGTATTATTATTATTATTATTATTATTATTATTATTATTATTATTATTATTATTATTATTATTATTATTATTATAAATTATTGTACTGTGATTTCCGTATCTTATCATGTTCAATATACAGGTTTCCTTAGGAATTGGGTTGTTGTGGATAGTCTCCTCCATAATCGTTGTTCCCAACATGTCTCTCAATTCGAGCAATCTGCAAATCCCAAAAATATTATCTACACAATAGAAAATAGTATATTGTAGTAAAGAAAATAATAGATCATCCACAAAAATATTTTTGAGGAAGATTTTTCTATGTTTCGATGGTGTGAATTGGATTTCACGAATGCCTTCGTTGACTTGTTTTAAAAAACTCTCACGCGTTTCTCACACATTTCAGCTCAAAGATAACGTTGCTGTCATTGTCAAGAAATGGCGCGTTAACTGCTTATTTTAAATTTAAATTACCCTTCCTAATAACGTAAAATATTGTAATTTGATTCATTGTAAACTTACGAGTGTCAGTTAAACCTCTCGTAGATATTTTTCTTGCTACCAGTACTTTCATCCTATGAATACCAAAAGGTGGATATGTTAGAATTGGATCATTTTCTCCTCAGTGTTGTGTAATCTATCGAAAAAATAGCCACAACAATATATATATATATTTTCTCCTCTAACGTGCATATTACTTGCTACTACAAGCATTTAAAGAAATATTCTTCTTAAATTCGACAAGTCCAAAATAAATAGCGTGCCGTTACCGTCACACGCGTAATTTAGCATGCTCCACTGCCCATCTGAAACCGGTTCAGGTTCAAGCCGGTTGTTAGTTTATGGGCTCTCCACAAAGACAGGTCATTGGCCACCAGCAAAATTTCCTTCTCGTAAAGAGCTCTACGGAGAGAGAACGCGTCAATTTCTGCAATTGAAATCTTCTTACGGCAATACTTTCCATCTAAAATCTAGACGATGCTCCATAATATCACCAAAGAAATTAATACACGAGTTCAATTTTCTAAAATTTTTTCCCAGAAGAACAAAATATGTTTACTCTGCCTGCTGTGTATTTCTTACGAATGTCTTTTTTTCCTTTACAAGTCTTTTTACTTAGTCTTCAATTTATTTTATATTGTTTTTGATAAAAATTGAACCTGTTTGAATAAAAGAGAAATGGTTCATAAAAGCGGACCATTAACCACAAGCGTGCATTCATATAGATGATTTAACACTTTTGTTTATAATTGTAAGACAACTTTCTTAATCAAGTGGTGCTATTACAGCACATGCTATCTCGTATTATTTCTAAATTTGCAATTTTAGAAAATTCAGAGTTCAACGAAAATGTGAGTAGCCATTCCCCGAGACATTCTTTGCAGCGACCCTTCCTCTATCCGTAGACCAGCGCCATTAAGCGTCCCTTCTATCCATGGAAAAATTAGAAGTTTTTGAGAGTTTTTTAAATAAATTAATTTTAATTATTTAATTAATTAATTTCAAGCACAAATTACGCGATGACCACTCATTTCTTAAAAAAGGGTGTGCATCGTTATCGTTTTTAAAGAGTTGATTTTTTACAGTAGACGTTGTCTAAGGCAAAAATCTCTATCTTCAATCTAGTACTTTTTAATTGTTAAGTTTTTACAATTTTGAAAATACGGAAAGTTCACTGAAAATAGAACTAGCACCATATTTTTTTACTGTCTTTTGATACATATGAAGAGAAAATTTAAAGAAAAAATTTGGAACAGGTTTTGAGGGAACAAAGTTGCTAAAAATAATTAAAAATTTCGTATATTTCGCGCAAAATTACACGAAAACTAGTCATATTTTCGAAAAATTGAACAAGGCCTTATTTCCAAATATTTCTGTAGAGAAAATATCTTATTAATAAAAAAAACTCTATCTTCAATATTGTAGTTGTAGGAAGATGCACCCAAAAAAATTCCGTTTTGCAATTTTCGAAAAATGAGATATTTCAACGATCCAAATATCCGTTTGAAACTCGTTAAGCCTCGAGTTCGTTTAGAAACTTTAGATCGATCGGGTAATATCAATTTTGGATAGACGAACGGGCATGTGGACGGACGGACGGACGGACGGGAGGGAGGGTGGGCAGACCGGCGGACGGACGGACGGGCAGGCAGATGGACGGACGGACGGACGGGCGGACGGACGGGCGGACGGACGGCCAGGCGGACGGCCAGGCGGACAGACGTTTTGCCGCCAGTCGATTATTCGATATCAAGGACCCACAAAACATAGATTCTGACTACACCATATGTTAGAGGAAATAATTTACTTTATATGAGAACAGGATTTACCCACTTTTTCGTTATTAGGACCCAACAATAATAGTGTTTTGGTCGAACATTTGCCGTTTTCCGGCGCACAATTACAATACTTTCTCTTCTTCCATTTTTAACGGCGAGAGAGTGAAAAATGAAGTTATACTCATATGTGAACAGTTATCAATTTTATTTAATAATTTAATTACTCTATATAATATCAACAGTTATATTGTTATTCAATTTTTCATACAATAATTTATTTGAAAACAGACACCTTACTAAGGGATACACGATAAAATCATTATTGGTTGAATTTTCTTCTACATACAGATACATTTGTTTAATATATTCCGCCGCTAAGCACGTCGTGATGCGGAGGTCTCCGCCTGTGAGCCAGCGGAGATCCAGACCAAGGCGCCCACGCGCAGCACGTGAGGGGCTGGGAGCGGCGAGCGCGAGCGGGGGCGTCGCGCTGTGCTGCGCAGACACACGCGCCTGCACGCGAGGCGGCGCGGCGCGCGGCGGCCGAGGCGCATTTACGTAAACGCTGCTTAGCGCCCGCCTGCGCTCCGCCGCCCGCGCTGCCCCGTTGGGAATTCACTGCACGGCGGTTTAGCCTCACTTTCCTTATAATTGCTTTATTAGTTTAATCGCGACTACCGTTCATTGGCACTTTCATTTCTGTTTTGCGCGTGATTAGTCGCTCAACCGCTTTGCTGTTTCTGTTTCAATTTAGCCTCAGAGACAAAGACGTATTTAGCATACCCGATTATATTTTCTTCATAATCTTCCAGACGGGTTCTTCTACATTTTTCTTTTTCTTCGTCTCCTTATTACGATTATTATTATTATTATTATTATTATTATTATTATTATTATTATTATTATTATTATTATTATTATTATTATTAATAATAATATTATTGTCTCCTGTATTAACGACTAAAGATATATGTTGTGAGTCGGTTAAACACGGGCATCCCAGGAAGAATCGTCGATATTTTTAGGTTACTGTATCTGACATTCTAAAAAAAACTTTATATGCACGTGTGTCTTCTTCTACATTCCCTAGGTTTGTGTTAGTTGTCTATATAGTATTTTGTATTTGACACGCAATGGTGTCCTTTCCTCCTGCCGTACTGCGCCAGTTTCTGAAGCGTCCGTAAAATGTCAGTTATAACTGTTAGTACTACCTTTGAGGAGCGTTCTACAAAATTCCCCTCGTCTTCACAATCCTGACATGATTTGTGTGTACGGCTTTGGCAATAGTAGTGCCACCGCTGCTATACAAAAATACAGTTGGCGCTTTCCTACGCGCAGAATTCTGGATTAAACAGTGGTTTCAACGATGTTAAGGATTTTCTACAAGCCCTATAAAATAGCACTCTAATACTTTCTGCCCGTCGTTTAACAAACGAATGTTTGACAAACATTGCATGCAGCTTGTACCTTTATTACCCACAGTGTGTGCACAGTCTACACCCAGGGAACAATGCCAGGCGTCTAGAATTTTGTTTCTAATTGTTAGCAGTAGCGCCAACTTCAAGAAAATTTTGCTCGAGTCCCGCGCAGAATTCCCTCAATCCAATCTTATTAAGGTTGAGATTTAAAACAAAACGAGGGTCCTGGCAGTCGTCTTCACAATTTTGTTGTCCTATTTTTCACTTCCAATTGACATTTTTGCGATCATTTAAAAAAATCTTGTCTATTTTAAAATTTATAGATCTCGGCTATCGAACCCCCTAAGCACTGCAAACCTCTGCAATCATCTGCATTCTTCCGATATTTGACAATGACCGTGATTTTTCTGTGGTAGAAACAGAATGTCTTTAGCAGACTACGTGCGGACTCACTTAGAAAATCTCAAAGATGTAAATGTAAAAAATGTAACAAAAAGCCTGACTCGCTCTACGATGAACCTTAAGGACAAGGCATTATCTGCTATTTGTCATGATGAACAAAACTTAATTGTCAATAAATTTAATAGTTGGCATTAATAGTACGCAAAAAGCACTTGATACTAAGTTCTCTAGTGTTTGGCATGCTTTCTAGTCTATGGAGTGTTCTCCTCACAGACGATTATTCGACAGTTTCACCGATAACACGAAGAAACGAGACCACGCTCAACACTATTGCAGAACCGCAGTGTCCGCGGTGATGCAGCCGTCGGGTCGGTTTGAAATGACATTTACAGCCAGTTTTCTCGAAGACTTTTAAAAAAAAATATGGATCTGTCATTATTTATGAAATTTAACGTAGAATCTGAGATATCGGACACGGTAGCTTCTGGACGTTTTGTAAATCATCCTAATCTACTTAATATACCATCGAATCTCCTAATGTTTCTTTCATAAAGCTATGTTTTATAAATTGTTGTGTAGTATTTTTGATGTAGGTAGCTACTCCAAAATTTCATTGCCGAAGGAACCTGGGCCCCATAATGTTGGTGCCTACGCGAATTACTTACCGCTAACGTCAAAAATGGCACCCAGTACGTCAAAAACAACTCAGTCACGAAACACGCCATTTCCTCACACGAGTTGAAACGTGCCTTGATGTTGAAAGCGGAATTTTTAAAAATGTTTTGTACTCGTAGTATGTAAACTGCACCACCTACAATTGAAAAACGAATATTGATGTTACAGTCAGTGTTATCTCGGACATTCTTGAGAACAAGACATACACAGTTCTGGACAATAACTCTTTCTCGGAACCCTTCGGAGTAGGACACATTTTTACATAAACATTTTTACTTAGAATGTTCTATACTATTACCTCCCAAAACATAGACGTTACCTCAAGGAACGCCTGTCTAAAATCTAAGATTGCCAACAGGTTCCTAAAGAGTAGATTAGTGACTGACGGTACTATACTTTGTGCAACATATCACACGTTCGCCACACAACGCAATATCTTTCACGTCCCGGTCTTTTGAATGATGTGAGAGTTGAGACAAGTTTTCATAAATTTTACGGAACAAATTCCAGAACTCCGATCTTATAGGTAGAACCTGATGTTTCTACGCTCCCCCATCCGACTGATTTTGTTAACAAATTCTTATATTAAAGACGTTTCTCTTTCTCTTTGGTTACAAAAGTCTAATAGCAGAGAACATCAGTATCTGCAAGAAGACCCGATTTTTTTCCGAATACTCAGTAAATAATCGATAAAGGTGGCTCAATGCATCAAATGTTGCCACTAAAGTGCCTCTGACCGGAAGATCCTAGAATTCGAGTCCGGTCGGTGGCAGGATTTTTGACACTAGCTAGATAGTTTAGTCGAAAACAGCCACGCTCTGGAGGAGAATTCTAGCATCCAGCTGCTCAGATCGGTAGTTGCTTTCTCCAATCAACACAAGGCGAATGCCGGATAAACTAATAAACAAGCCATGGATTTTGCGCGATCTTTCCTTCCTCTTCCTTGTCCTATCCTCACTCCTTACTTACACTTTCGCTTCATGCACTACCACACTTGAGAGACCATTAGCTTAGAGCTTGTCCCGGCTGGGGCGGTGCCACGCTGGTGGGAGACACCTCGTTGAGGAAAATCCTCGCAAGTTGACGTAGGTCGGCGCCGGACCTCACCATCCAGTGGGGGAAGATCACCCCCACCTTTCGCGATAAAAACATGCTCTTGACTATGATCTTAGAAGTTGACACGCGCGGAATCACTAATCAATGAAACCGATTAAGAATAACCTATATTCGTTTGGCACAATCGTACGATTACTAGAGATTTATTGGTTGAAGAGTATTGTACACAGCATAACAGACGTGACAGGTTTTGTTGACAGTTCGTACCACTTGGACCATGTGCTTGGAACTTTTAGGGCGTTATAGGTTTGCCAATCGAGGTAACTACAGCTCCTATCCCGCCTTTTCATATATTCATAACCGGGTCTCTGAAGAGACAGGGTCACGCAGTACAGATTTCTTTCAAAAGAACCAAACAGACCAATTACAAAAGGTGCTGGTGCGCCATGAAAGACACAGGTGAACCTAACCGGGATCATTCTATAACACTAGAAAAGTAGATTATTTACTGAGTCTGAAACGGGCACTCTCCTCCAACTGAACTGGATTTGGCTCGGCGTACTCTCCGACCAGGCAGATGGCTAATCGTGGACTCTTCTGATTTGCAGACGCAGCTCACGGCGCTATCTGTTGAAAGAGCACGGAGAGGTGCGGGCCCTTTTTAACCCTGGAGGGGATTTACCATCCCGGGAACTTTCACAAGCCGCTCTATCAAACTTTTATGTTCTCAGTGCCTGATCTTGAGCAGCTATTACCTCTGCTTACGATTTTAGCTTATTACTTCTTTTGAGCAACATAAGTATCTTTGTTGATCTTTATCGTGTCCAGTCATTTTAGATATTGTTTACCCAATGGTTTGCCTCAACTTTAATTTTTAAATATTGTTTCCGTCTTATATTTCAAGTTAATCAGTTAAGTGTCTGTTATTTTGCCTGTTCTGCATAGTTTTCTCCGCGATGTTTCCGATGTCGCGAGTTTCCTACACTTACAATGCCTACATTCCCACTTCTTCGGTCAGATTCAGTACCAAGCTTTCCTGGTGAGCTTCCCTATATTCACGACTAACCACACATTTTTCCACTCCAGCTATTACTTCCTAGTGCTAGGAGCCTTCAAAACGTCAGAGTCCTCTCCCTTTTGTTCCCTTCTTGACTTGTATATGTCTATGAATATCAGCTTGCGGGAGTGCAACATGATGCATTACAAGCAGCTTTTTTGTTTTTCTGTCGGTGATTCAAATTTTTTGTCATTCAGTCCTGTCCATAAATTTGTAGTTAAACTTTATTCCATAGGAAACTTCATTACTCGGGTTCAGAGCGAACGGCTGGGCAAGACTTTTTCTTCACCTGTTCAGTAATAAGCAACTGAAAGTTTTAAGTAATATTTGAAGCTAAAAATTCCTCAAAAATATTATTATTACTCTTCTACTTCACAGCTAAAGATGCAATGAGTCGTTTGAATATAAAATCTACTCAAGGTTGCAACCAGCTTCCTAAGGGGCAGATTTAGAGTCTATCGGTGCCTCTACAGAACTTTGCGCAAAATGTGGCCGGTTCCAAATAAAGCAATGTTTTGTACTTTCCAGTCTTTTGAATGACCTAACAGTTTAGTCAAGTTCTGACACAAATTTTTCGGAACAAATTCCAGAGATCCAATAACTATCGGGATAACCTGTGCTTCTACGCCCCACATTCGGCTGATCTCGATTTCCAAACTCTTGTATTTAAGGCGTTTCTCTGTCTACTTGGTTACGACGTTTTGATTGCATGGCACAGCAACATTTACAAGTAGAAACGTTTTTTCTCCAAATATCTGATAACAGTATCTGATTTGTTGGCGGCCATCGTGCGATCAGTTTGAATTTGTTGGCCGTACAAAATTGTACACAGTCCAACAGACATCACCGATTTCGGGGAGTGTTCGTTCCACTTGAGGTACCTGTTTGGAACTTTGAGGGCGGTACAGATCTGCCAGTGGAGGTAACTACATACCCTATTGTGTCATATTCAAGTTTTCCAGTCTATGCTACAATTGGACAAACTGAGACGATATGGTCGAAGATACTTTTCAATGTTTTATGAGCTTTTCTTATTAAACGAATAAAACATTGTTTAAAAATTGTCATAAATTCAGTTATTAATTTTCTTCTTTGTATTTTCAGTGAAGTAATCAACGTCATTCATCGCGGATTCTCGTTTTTTAAATCATTCTACTGAGAAGGGTTTCATTGTGTGCATATGTCTCTGCACAAAACTTAACAAAGTCAGCAGAATTTCCAAAGAAGATAAAATTCCTGGCCCTCCTATCGCTCGACCTTGAGGTGCCTCTTTTCTATTCAATTCTCTGTGGTGGAGACTAGGTCTCGGTTGATAGAGTCTTCGACATGCCGCGCGCGCCACTGTAACGAGAAGCGATAGTCGATCTCAGATGCCTCCGCCGCGACAACAAAATCCCCGTATCTCGCGCCGTACGAAGGAAATATTTGGGTTAATTGGGTTTTTAAACAGATAACATCCGGCGCCTTCTGTGTAAAAAAAGAAGCACGCGGAAGGGTCGACCGCAACAAAAGACGGAAGGACGCCTCGCTGGGGCCGAGGAACGGCAGATCGAACGAACTTCCATCCCATTCCCCCTCCCTCCGCCCTCTTGGATCCAAAGACTGGCGCCTGCGCGGTGCGAAGGCACAAAACGCAGTTCCAGACATTAATGTTAATAATAAGACGGGACGAGGCACTTAACATGGTAATTTCGGAAGAACCGTCCGCAGAAAATTGTGCGAGGCTCGGGCGCGGAGCTATCAAGGAAGCTGTGAGAGGAAGAACCGCTTCAGGAAGATTTCACCTAATAGGCGGTGGCCTTGCATTGTGTGGCGCGACCGCACCGGCTTGGGCATTCCCGCCCGCCCGCTGCGCTGCGCTCTAGCGGCGTCGCAACGAACCACTTACCCGCTCATTGAGAGGTGCTGGCGTTGAATAAAAACTCCTGAAGCAACTTGAAAAAAAAAAAACACCTTTTATTCTGTATTCAGAAAAGACAATGACGATATTTAATATGATCTACAGTCCCAAAGATGTCTGGAAACAAATTCAAAACAAATACATTTCTTAATGTAATGAGATCATATGAATTGATACACTTGAGAAATATAATCTGAAGTTTCCATCTAGTACCTTTTTGTGACTCCCCTTCAGTCTCTTACTCGACAGCCCTGAATTATACTTGACTGCTTTAAGGAGGAACTAGGGACGAGGAAATCGTACAAAGAAATGAGTATTGTAGGTCGCATTACCCCGAATAGATAATGTGTTCGTTTTTGACGAACACGACAACGAAGAATCCTCAAAACCAGACAGCTTCATTGAAACAAGATTGTATAATAAATTATGGACAATGGACCCTAATTATCTTTGAAACCTCTAAACAAGCATTCTTTTAGCTTAAGTTTATTTTTACAGCTTTCTCCGTAACCTTCCCTCTTGATGCATGTCTGTATAAAAATATTGCAGTCTCACTACCTCTACTCACCATTGTTACTTACACAAAGTGTCTTAGGATTAAGGACTTACTTATTTCAATTAAACTAGCCTTAGCTGATTTTCTACCTTTTGTAGCGTGATCGAGCCGCTACTCTTGTGCCTGCGCTTGCCTTGTACACGCGATCGCGACTGTTTTGACGCGCCGGCTTCCTCTATATACCCCGCCTCTTGCCCCGTTGGAACACCGTCCCACTCTCCGAAGACCCTTTTGCTGGCCCAATAACGTACGATATTACGATATTCAAATTAATTTCCAGGATTTATTTCCTACGTTCACTATAGCCGAGGTTCAGGTTCACTATAACAGAATCTTCTTATGCCTATTGTATTGTAAATGAAACGTGACCAGTGACTGAAGTCACTATAACCGAGAGTTCACTATATCCGAGTTCATTATAACCGGAATCGACTGTATTGCGCGTCTCAAAACCGGAGCTCACGTGCCGCGGCGACATCTCGGGACTACTGTGATTCGATATCCGAAAGGACCTTGCCCATAGTTATGTGATTTATCTGCCAGGTTCAGCGGATTACAACAAAATAATCGGGACATTTTCGAAATTAAAAAGAAAATTCCAATTCTTTTAAATTCGTTCGAAAGGATGAAATCATGTATTAAAAATGATGTAGGTATGGTTTTCATTAAAACCTCTGAAATTAAGAGAACTGAAAACTTAAAAACTTTTTCGATCTCCCTTCCTCTTCAAGTTGAATCGTCCACATGCATTGAATAAAGATATTTTTAACTTCATCGTGTACGTAGAAAGTATTATATGGAGTGCATATGTAATCTAGAAAAAGTTATGTAATGTTGAAGAAATAGATGTGAAAATTTTAACGGAAATACGTTTTGAGGTTCCCCTGATACCAAGAAAGTTATTGTTTTCTCAAAGACTGGATTTCAGCTAACTTGTCACAGATGTGTGAGAGATATGTTGCTTATTTTACACTATTATTTAAGTAAATATGCCATGAAATTCTTAGTTTCAAATTGTCAGAACCTCTCTTTTATGGGCACCTCTCTCTTGAACGGGCATTTTATTTTCTTGCAGGGTCAGTTTAACATGTATGTGCCACAAGCGTCGTGCGTTTTGGGGCCTGGGACTTTTGAAAAAAAAAATAGTTACAGAAAATTAGTTGACAAAAAATAATCAATTGTCTATAGTTTATCTACTTAGCTTAAAGTCAAACTTTACGAAACTGAGATCAGTATCGAAATCAGAAAAATTGCGAAAATGACAAATTACGTGGTTATCCAATCGGGAGCTACTTTACGAGTTAATTTTTGGTTTTGAAGCTCCCGATTGGATAACTACGTCCCAGCTTACTGAAAGTCAGAAGTCAGTATAATTAAATTGGAGAATAGAAAAGTTCTCGAGGGTCTTGACGGAGAAATAGGTCCCTTAACAGGAAGAGCAAAACGAGAAATCATAAGATTTGAATCCAAATGTTATGGGTATACATATAATATAAATTAAATTTAATACAATTAAATAATGATGTATACATACGTAATACATGATTTTACAAATTTGAAGAGAATCTTTGTTAAATAATAGTATGTTAGTTGTTTTATTTAGCTTTCCATTTGACTTGGAAGATAGACACTTTTGTATAGATAAATACAATCGAATTAGATGTCACTTAGGATTTAAGGTTTTACAAAAGTAAAATAGTAATAGATTTTTTAAATAAAATAACTTAATTTTGCATGATTAACTAATTGAACTTTTTATAACATTAAAATAACTCAACATTGTTTACTAAATTACTCCTGGTATTGTGTACTTAACGTGAAACAATTTCCTCCCAACGGATAGAATTAAGTGTTTTCAAAGTAGCACTTGTCCTATTTTCCAATTGACTTGTTCTGCATCGTAAGGGGCTTAAGAAGTTTGACGCTAGTGAATGTGAAAATAATTATGTGGTACACTTTTTTTTATTTCTTTGTTGAATTCCGACTACAGAGGTCTTCATTGGGGTCCCTTATCATCGGGACCTGCAATGCAGTGCACGGTTGCATCAGCCTCCCTACGCTTATAAGCCCTTCTCTCCGCGCCCTTGTTCTTGGACTTGAAGTAGATAAACGAAAAATTCTAGACAATGTCGATTTACTTCTACTTTGAGATTGAGTGTACATCGTGCTGGCAAGAAAAATTCTCCTCCCGTCGACGAGTGAACTCGATCCAGCTATCTAGCTAGTGTCGAAAATCCTGCAATCATCGGGACTCGAACCTAGGACCTCCCGATCAGATGCACCGTAATGACATCAGTTGATGTCCTAAGCCACCTCTCCCGGTTTAGAGAAAAACGATATTTCTACTGTTTTAGAGATTTCTTCTTGAAAGGACTTGCTTTCTTTTTTAATGGCAATACTCCTTTATTTTTATTGTTTTTTATTGATTGATTAGTGATTCCGGGCGCGACAACTGCTAAGGTCATTAGTTCCACAAATGTAGCGTACATTTTCCTCGAGAAGTGGCGGTGGCTTCTACCTGGTATCTCCCACTAGCGAGGTACCATCCCAGCCGGGACAAGCTCCAAGTTCCGATCGGTTTCCCGCCATGTGTGGTAGTGTGGTCCGTGTAAGTGTAACCGAAAGTATTGTATAACCGGCAAGTGTGGTAGTGTGATGCATGTAAGTATATGTGTCCCATTTGTAGGATTGGGCAGTATTTAAATATATGTATTTGAAATATGTATTTTAAATACATTATGTATTTGAAAACCTGTATTTTTGAGCTTTTTGGACTTCTATTTTAAAGATGTATTTAAATACATGAAATAAGTGTACTTAAAAAAAGAAAAACTTAAAATATTTCAAATACAAATAAAGACTAGGAGGATAGTTTCACTGGATTCTGCTAGTGAAACAAAAATAAAAGCTCCTTTCAGCTGTTGAATTTCAATTCTTTGCATTTTTAAATGATAAATCTAAATCATTCATTTGATTGGAGAATACTCCTTTGGAATGTGAGACAATCCATATATGCCTTGTTTTGAGCGAATTAAGTAAATTTACAAATAATAATAATAATAATAATAATAATAATAATAATAATAATAATAATAATAATAATAATAATAATAATGTGGGAGACCGATTCAAATCAGGCGGATTTTTTGGGGTTCCCGGTAGAGGCGCAAGATGGCGTGGCGGCAGGACCAAGTCGGTTGACGACGAGCGTAAACAAGTCACTCGAACGCAAGTAACGCCGAGATGAACACGTGAATTGTCGGGATATAGTTTATTTGTATTGTTCTTCAAGTATTTCAAGAATATAATTATCTTTTTATATTTCAACGACGAGTTTATTTCTATTCCGACTACCATTTCTCCCACAATTTGGGGGCTCGTCCGGGATTGAACTGGATTTCGAGAAACGACTAGAACTTTCCACGGCCGCCATTTCGCAACATTGAAAACATTACGACGTGCCAGCCGACGACGATCAATTTGGAATAAACGACGAGGGATTCCAATTGAAGGCCAGTTTTCAAAGTTGCGACGACGATAGGCTGGAATAAGACGACGAGTGAAGGTCATTATAACCTCAAAAAAAAACGACGTAATTCACCGACGAAAGCTTGACGAGAATTGATGTAATTTCGAAGATACGTGAGTAGATGCAAATAAGACAAATTGTATGAATATTTTTGCTGTTTCCATACATTTGTTCGCACAATTGAAGGTTTGAACCACGAGGCTGTTTTTATAAAATACCGATTGTAATCGACGTTACCGACTGTTCGACAGGAAGTTCGCAAAATGTTTGGAAGATGGCGACATTGGGAGAAATCGAACAAATAGAAAAGAACATAACCTCTGCGCCGGTAAAAGCAATTAAAACGTTGCATAACTTGATTTTTGAAACGATGCCAGAGGATCGAAAAAACAGAAAGAGGCTTAGAGAGTTTTCCGGTTTTACGTTCGAGTCCGGATCTAAAGATGAAGAGATGAAAAAGTCGTTCATTCACGATACATTTTCGGAAGCGGATCTGGGAGCTATATGCAGTATTCTTTGTATCAACAGTGGGACGAAAGACGAAATGATCGACGATATATGTGAAATGCTGGGAGATCTGCAACAGTTGGCGTCGAAAATCGAGACCGAGATCAAGCAAGAAGAAAATGAAGAAGACGAATATAAGAAAGGAGTATTAAGCAACCCGAAAAAACAAGATGACAAAAGGGCAGCCCAACTGAAGAAGTTGACGTTCGAGTTTGAGCAGAAGCTGCGTGCTATTAACAACGAGGAAGAAAACGATTCGGATAATAGTGATGATGCGCGCTCTGTCGCTTCTGTACGTACGCAGCCAAAGTTTTCATTGACTTTTCGTGATATTGAAGGTTCACTCAAGACCTTCAACGGTAGTGATGGATATCCAGTAAAAAAATAGATCACTGATTTCGAAGAGACAGCTGTTTTGATGGGCTGGGACAGTCTACAAAAGTTTGTTTTTGCTAAGAAATCACTCGAAGGCCTAGCCAAACTTTTTATCCAGGGCGAGAAAGGAATCACATCGTGGACCGTCCTGAAAAAAGCTTTGAAGGAAGAGTTTGATGTTAAGACAAGCACGGCAGAAATTCATCGGTTGTTGAATCGACGAAGGAAGAAAAAAGAAGAATCTTTACAGGAATACTTTCTCGTCATGAGGGAGATTGCTAGCCGAGGTGATATAGATGACGAATCATTGATACAATATATAATCGACGGAATTGAAGACGATTCAGGAACGAAACTTCTGCTATATGGAGTAGACAACATAAAAGAATTCAAGGTCAAGCTGAAACATTACGAGATGGCAGTGATGAAGGTCCAAACTAAGAAGACAAACAAGAATGATCACAAGTGGAACTCGAAGAATACAGATGAGAAAGACAAGAAGAACGACGATGGTAATAAATCGAAGGGCACTTCTCAGGACGCGGACAAGCGATGCTACAATTGCGGTGGTACCGGACATACTTCGAGCAACTGTAAACACAAAGAAAAGGGTAAGAGGTGTTTCAATTGCGACGCTTTTGGTCACATTTCAGCTGATTGCCCAAAGGAAAGGAAACCGCGACAGTCGAAAAGCATGAGTGCCATTGTAAGGAACGCGAATAATTGCAAATTTAAAGAAGTACAATTAGCTAATCGGAAGGTAAAGGTGCTCATCGATTGTGGAAGTCAAGTTAGCTTGCTGCGACAAGACATTTACGATTCACTGAGTGCTCCGAAACTAGTCAAAACGGATATGGTCCTGAGCGGATTTGGGAAGAACTTCGTGTGTCCTCAAGGATACTTTTCAACAACTGTCGTCGTTGATGGTGAGCAGTTTACAACAGACGTATACGTGGTTACAGCAGATACCATGAAACTCGAAATGGTCATTGGAAACGAGCTTCTTGACCAAGCGGAAGTGCTCATAAACAGAAATGGTGTCACCCTACGGAAACCAAAATTAGAAGCTCACATCATGTGCATCCAGGCCGTAAATAAAGAAGAATTGGATATAGGAGATTCGGTCAAAAGCGAGATAAAAAAGGAAGTTCAAGGTTTAATAGCAAACTATGTTCCGGAGAAGACCAAATCTGTTGATGTCCAGATGAAGATCTTAGTGAAGAATGAAGAGCCAGTTCACTGCGGACCGCGACGACTTTCGCCTCGAGAAAAAGAAGTGGTGGACAATCAAGTGCTAATTTGGATTCATGACAAAATAATAGAACCGAGTTCATCAGAGTATGCCAGTGCAGTAATCGTGTGAGAAAGAAGAACGGATCATCAAGAGTTTGCATTGATTACCGCAGGCTGAATAAGATCGTGGTGAAGGACCGCTATCCTTTACCCCTTATCGACGATTTGCTTGATAAATTGCAGGACGCCCGAGGTTTCAGTACGTTGGACCTCAGAAACGGATTTTTTCATGTGGACGTCGAAGACAGCAGCAGAAAATACACGTCATTCGTGACTCATTCAGGACAGTTCCAGTTCTTAAAGGTACCGTTTGGATTTACAAATTCTCCTGCAGTATTCCAACGGTATATAAATAGTGTATTTTGGCAACTAGTGAGGGACGGTGTTTGCTTTGTATATATGGACGACATCATTGTTCCCGCTAAAGATGATGAAGAGGCTCTACGCAAACTTGCGTTGGTATTAGACGTCGCCAGGGAATACGGTCTACAATTGAACTTTGAGAAATGTCAATTTCTAAAGAGAAAAGTTGAATACCTGGGATATGTAGTCCAGGAGGGACAAATTCAACCTTCTCCAAGCAAGACATTGGCTGTTCAAAATTTCCGAGAACCAAAGAATATAACCGGAGTGCAGAGTTTTTTTTAGGTCTAACGGGGTATTTTAGAAAGTTTATCCCAGATTACAGTACAATCGCGAAACCAATGAGCGATCTACTCAGAGATGATACAGAATTCCGATTTGGTGCTGAGCAAAGAGAGGCTTTTCAAAAACTGAAGGATAGTCTATCATCGGACCCTGTGTTGAAGATTTACAATCAGAAGTACGAAACCGAATTGCATACAGATGCAAGTAAGTATGGCTATGGAGCTGTATTATTACAGAAATTTCCGGACGACGAAAAGCTACATCCAATCTCTTATATGAGTGAGAAAACAACGACGCAAGAGGAAAAGTACAGTAGCTATGAGCTCGAAGTTTTGGCCGTTATAAAAGCATTGAGGAAATTTAGAGTCTATTTACTGGGAATAGATTTTAAAATTGTTACTGATTGTGCAGCCTTCCAGAAGACTATGAGCAAAAAGGACTTATCACCGAGAGTCGCTAGATGGGCCTTAGCTCTGGAGGAATACTCATACACGATAGAACATCGACCAGGACACAGGATGAAGCATGTAGATGCTTTGAGTCGCTGCATGACTATAAATTTCAACTTTGCTGATAGCTTGACTGCGCGGATCAAAAGGGCACAAGCCGAAGACGAATGGTTGCTCGCTATAATGAGCATCCTGAGGGAGGGCAAGTACGACAACTTTGTGATGAGAAGTGGACTCTTATTCAAATTTGAAGACGGAAAAGAGTTACTGGTTGTTCCACGCACCATGCAACAGGAAATAATAAAAACTGCACACGAAAAGGGTCATTACGGAAGCAAGAGGACTGAAGAGGAAGTGAAACAGGAATTCCACATTCCAGGACTAGTTGAGAAAACGCGTCGAGTCATATCCAACTGTGTAATATGTTTGATAGTGAATCGCAAATCTGGAAAGAAAGAAGGACTTTTACACCCGCTGTTCAAGGAGAGTCAACCGTTGTATACCTATCATATGGATCACATCGGCCCACTGAAGTCTACCAACAAGGGCTACAACCATATTCTAGTGATCGTCGATTCATTCACGAAATTTGTTTGGCTCCACCCGGTAAAGACAACGAAGACGAGGGACACAATTTCAAAGATGGAACTTCAGAAGACTACGTTCGGTAATCCTCTTCAAGTGATCACTGATAGAGGCACGTCTTTTAGTTCACAAGAGTTCCAGGACTACTGCACGACGGAAAGAATTAAACACATAATGGTAACGACGGGCTTGCCCAGAGCCAATGAGCAAGTTGAGCGTCTCAATTCAACGATTGCTTCTATCATCGCGAAACTTTCCATTGACGACCCGGAGAAATGGTACAAAGTGGTACCAGCTGTTCAACGGGCCATGAATTCTACCTATAACCGGAGCATTGGAAGGACGCCATTCGAACTTATGACTGGCGCAAGGATGCGCAATCCGACTGATATTCGTATCAAGGAGTTATTGGAAGAAGAGCTAATTAACAATGTTGAAGAAGAGCGCAACCTTATACGAGAAGAAGCTAAAGCACAGATTTTCAAGGTTCAGGACGAAAATCGCGCTGATTTTAATAAGCGTCGTAAGGAAGCTACAGTATACAAAGTCGGCGATTTAGTGGCTATCAAGCGGACGCAATTCGGGCCGGGTTTAAAACTCAAAGCCAAGAATCTGGGTCCCTACCGAATTACAATGGTCAAACCAAACGATACATACGATGTCAGCAAGGTCGGAGATAACGAGGGGCCACGAACCACCACTACACACAAAACAACGATGATGTGAACCTGACGACAAAGAACATTGTTGTGGTGAATCTGTTTAAAAATGTAGTTTGTATGTACCCATTTTCCCTCAACAGTTCTTGTGAATTTGTCATGTTGTGGTATAAAACCATGTAATATATTTGCACCTAAATATGCACCTATTTTTAATATTTTTGGCATCTATTATAGCACCTAAATTAATTTTTTTTCACTTAAAACTCCGACCTCTAGCCATTGAGTTCAAATCCCGCTGCGTAGAGAAAAATCTGCTGGTTGGAAATATTTTAGTTGGTTCGTGTAGTAATCCAGTTTTGCGTAACCGTTACTAATATGAGAACACATGAGCTATTGTAGCACCACTACTTTAACACTAGCATTTCCGAGGGGAGTTCAGGGACCCAATGAAAATTATATATCAATTTTTTAGGACGCAGAAAACGATTAATTTGTTTTTATGAAGTTTTCGATCCAACTGCAATGTATGTATGACCAGTGAGTGTTTTAATTTGAGTTATTACATCTTCTTTCACAGTTGAAAAAACAACATACGGGACTTTTGACTCGACAACTAAGTTCACTTTGAAAATATTTGTACTATTTTAAGTTTTAGAGTAATATACATTAATACATAACTAATATATTACATATAATATACATCTGTCCTTTTTTTGGCATAAAAACGTGAGAGGTTATTTCATTAAGTTCAAGTATTCATACGAGTAAGCTGATCTCTTTTAATTTACCATTGAATGTGGGTTTTTGCCTAAAGGAATGCACACGTATATTATTAGTTATACCCACTGATTGATATATCAAAACCATATAAAAATCACGCGTTAATCGGTGTACCCCGAGGCCCATCCTTTGTGGTGTTTGTTAGTGTTGATAGTGGCTGTGCGCGTGTCCGTGCGCCGCGATGGCATCTGGCGCGTGGCGGCGCGTGGCGGGGCGCGCTCCTTTGTGGAGCCCAGATGGAGCGGCCGGCCGGCGCCCGCGGGCCCTGGAGCGTGGCTAACCGCGTCTTCCGCCCGCTTGCTACCTATCGACTTATCGAAGCACGGCTGTCCCCAGGCGTGGGCGGGGCGGCGACGGGACGCGGCCTTATCAGGGCGGCGCGGGCGCCGGCACATTGTCAGCGTACAATGGCCCCGCTCGTCGCCCATTACTATGCGCGGAAGGCGCCGTCGCCGCCGCCGCCGCCGCCCGCGCGCCCAATCGCGTCTTAATGAATGGGCGCGGCGCCGGTGAACTGGGTCACGCGACAAGTTGTTCATTAATCCGTCCGGGGAGATAGGGGCGGCCGGCCCGCGCTCGACGGCTAGCGGAGGCGAGCTGGTCCAGGACGGCGAGCGGGACGGCGAGGGGGGCCGAGGGGAAAGGGCGTGGTGGGACGGGGGGTGTGTGGAGCGACGGGCACAGGTGAAGAAGAGGAAGGACGAGATGAGGTGTGGTCGGGGAAGGGATAAAACGAAACTGGGCGGACTGGAGAGGCTGAAGAAGGGAGGGAACTGGGGGATGAGTGCGAATCTTGGGTCTGGAAGGGCGCCGAGTGGCGGGTTCGGCGGTACAGAAGCCGGGCGGGGTGGGAGCGGGGTTGTAGTGAGGTTGCGGGTAGGAGCGGATTGGCGGCGGGGTGGGAGCGTGGTGAGTGCGGGATGGAAACGGGACGGGAGTGGGATGGGAATGGGTTGGGGCGATATGAGCGTGGTGTGAGGATCGTGGCAGTGTTGAGGCGGTGGCGAGGCGGGGCGAGGCGGGGCGAGGTGGAAGTAGGGCGAGGCGGGCGCGCCGACCCCGGATGAACTGGACGCTGGGGTTCGTGCGCGGATTGCAGATGAGGGCGTGTGGCTCCTCCACGGATCGGCCTCCAAAGCAAGAGCTTCAATCCACAGAAGGCAGCGCGCAACATCATTCAAGACCACGTTATTTTTTAAGGGGAGCCGGAATGGCCTGTCTCGCCAATGTTAATGTAAGGAACATTTTGTCAGAAACTATTTAATTTACAGACTTGATATTTGATGTGAGTGTAGATTCGTTGTTTTTAAGTATTTTAACGAAGCCGTTTTTAAAAAGTATTACTTTTTTATAATATAATTTTTTGTGCATTGTAATCGGTTTTGTTCTTAAAAATATTAACATTTATAACAACATTGTCTAAAGTATTTAACAATTTATATATCCGCCCTGTTAAAGTATATAAACTGCTATGCTACATGCTGTGTTATAATTTGAGCATCCTCCTATTAGTAGTTTTTGAGAAAATGTTCCCTAAATATGAAATTTTAAACTTACGGGAAATGGCTCCTAAAGTGTTCAGTGCATTCCTGGTACATTTGCTGAACAAACACGAACACCGATATTTTGACCCTATTAAACCCGCAATTCTTACCGGAAGCAGTGTGTCCAACACTAGTAAGCAAACGTTTTCTCACAAGGAAAGCAGAAAAAATCGCACGACGTTCAAGCTACACCCACAATGTGTCGAAATGGCCACGCCCACATTCACGCTACATAACTTCAACATTAGAAAAATAACACCTAAGATAACATATCAAGATGAAACGTGGCTTACGTAACACAGAAAACTATAAGTAATTAATGACTCAAAAAAGTAAAAAAAATATATTTTCATTTTTGCCCATTCTGGCTCCCCTTAATAAACAGCACAGGACTGATTCAACAAATTTGTGATAATTGTGGTAATGCTGAAGCGGTTTCTCCTGAGTATCGCCGCATATAGCGACTCGCTGATGACGGGAAAGTCAATGAATGCCTGCTCTCTTAATAAATTTAAGTTAGCTAAGCTGACTTCTAATATTTTATCCGTCAACAAATTACGACAAGAAACTTTTTTTATATTTTTCTTTCTCCAACTGGCTCTTGCCATTTGGATAAAACACCACAAATGTCTCATCAAAGAATTGTAGCTTTCCCACCCCAGGATTTTGTCTGCACCTTCCGCAACTTGCACCTTGCACCTTTTTGTTTTTTGCTTTGGTGGTGGCTTACCTACGTTACTGACATGCTGTGTCTGTGATTCAATATTCCAATAATTTTCATTACTTGTCGGAATTTTCTGGTACATTTTTATTTTTAAACTGTTTTCTCTACTTGTTACAGATACATTTAAATGTAGAAGGAAAAAAATTAAAAATTTTATTTCAACAAATATTATTTCAAACGACGGCATAACGGATGAACGTATTTTAACCAGTAAAATCACATTTCATACTACCAATTGCTATACATCAATTAAGTTTTGTGTCAACTTTTGAACTGCTAGCGGAAGTGAAGCGATAAATGTGAAAACATCACATTACACTTTTGTCTATAACACTGTAACGGAAATATATGAAAATTGTATTACAAAATGTCGAATACAAATGTGGCGAATTTTGTGGCCTTGCATTTGGTAAGATCCACAACTATCTACATTTGTTAGATTCTTGCCTAGATCTATCACGCTAAACACATTGAATTCTTTTTGAAATTAATCCATAACATTTAAAACTTAATTGCAATCTCTTAGTTTTTAGTTTAAAAAAAATACGAAAAGTAAATTAAATAAATATAGTACAGTTAATTTAAAGGATATTCCTTTAAATTAACTTTACAAAACTAACTGTAACTAATACTACCTAAAAAAACTGAAATTAACTGTAAAAAAGGACATATGTCTGGGTTTTCCTCGGTTTATTTTCATATTTACTACGCACTTTGATACGCATTCGTGACATGGCTTCTTTTCACTTTACACTTTCTAATCGCTACACTCTCAATGTCGAAATTCTATAAGCGTTCTCACAGGGGAACAATAATCTAGATTGAAATATCCAAACGCTCAAAGATGTCGTTCACAGCACGGACGGTTATCCAACATATAGGTCTGGGCTGTTCAAGCAGAGCGAATCGGGAGCGCGGAGCAGTGTTGGTTACCGAAAGTAAAAACGTACTTAATCACATGAAGTTCAATTTGCAACGTCATAATACGGTTAATTATGCTGTATATGACAAGTACTCTCAAGGAGAATGTAAGGAAGTTTGCAGTGCTATGAGAAACTATGCGTTTCAAGAAGTAGATTTTGGATACATTTTGATGTTCCTATATTCTTTAACAGTAAAATAATACGACATAAAATAGATTAATTTTATTTATTTTAACTGTCCCTTTGGGAAAGAAGAATCTCTCATTCTTCTCAAAATTACCTTCAGTGTCAACCATTTACGAAACATCGAATTTCGGAGAATCTGTAGACATATATTTGCTGCAACTTTTTCTCTTGATACAGGCTTTTTTCCTTCTGAGTCCTAAACCCTGCCTCTTTCCTTATTCCTTCCCAAATCTGGCCGCTGGGTAGTGACGCAGAAGCGCGGAGTAGGAGGCGCGTACGCGGAGGTGCTACCTGCGGTCCTCTTGACAACTGACGGCGACATGACGTGACATATGACAGATAACGTTAATGGAAGATTACTCCTATGCGCACAGGTTAATGGAGGATTACTCCCCAACGCAAAGCGCTCAATGCCCTCCAAGGGGCTTGGAGACGCCTTGCGTCAAATTGTAAACGAAACAAATTTTTAAAAAAGTCTCTCAAAAACGTTTACCGAACATTTCCGCAACGGAATGCCGCTCGAATGCCACATATGTTTAAATCAACGAACAAAAGTGAGCGGTTTTTTTCTTTAAAAATTTGTAAATCTAAAATGAGAAGTATCATTACAGATCACAATGTGAAATGCAAGAAGGAAAATAATTGATTTGCAATTTGCTTGATTTTTTAAATTTTAATCTCGTTACTGTCAGTATTTCCATGAATTCAGCAGGATGATAAACTATAATTATAAACTAAAAATTTGGTATATTTGGTGCAATCTTCAAAAAGAAATTTTTCTTTCCATGCTGCAATGAAAATTGCTTTTTTTACTTTCAAATCACAAAAATATGTGTATTACTAATAATTGTTCCCATAAATGTTACAAAAATATTTCTCTATCTTTCTGTTGGAATATCCTTTTCTTAGGGCATTGATACATTTTTAGTTCGAGCAATGGAAAATACCCCCAAGTAACAAAACGCGACCACTGTGCCGCAAGCAGCCGATCGATAAAATGAGACGTAATTTGCTTCGTCTACCACCGGAACTGCTAGAAAGAGGAGGGGGCGAGCAGCGGCTCCTCTATGGAGCAGATGGCTGGGCGGTCCTGATAGAGTTAAACTGTGGTGCCTTCCAACCGTCCATTCGCAAAAGCTGAAACACAAAAACCACTACCAATTATGTCTTAAAGCAAATTTTATGCATTAGATGATGATCGATTTCCTTCCCTTCCCAGTCTTCACTACTTTTTCCAATCATTGAAGGGCTCGTCAACAAATCAACGCAAAGAGGCTAGCTTGACCAAAGAATCAAAAACACTTTGGGCAGCAAAACCTGGCCCACCAATGAACAAGGCCATTCCCACTGAGCCCACTAAAAATACTAATTTTAGCATAAAGTCATGGGAAACAAATATCCTACTTCCTAAGCGGGAATCTCCCATCCAATTTCTCTGTCATGGGCGTGTTGAAACCTAACGAGAGGTTTGCTGGCGTGACCAGTTAGTTGGACGCCTACACAAAACGCACATCAATCGGGATACATTCAAAATCATTGAAGGGCAGAATAGAACTTCACCGACGTCTTGACAAAACCTCAACCTGCCGCCCAGAACCGGAACATTATAGTCTCGACTCTACACTTCTCGGACAACGAACAAACACTATGCAAAGAAATTAGATATGCAAATAACCAACTGAAACTGCTTTCGATAGGCATAAATGTTAAAATATTCGAGCTAAACTTTCTTTCTGAAAAGCAATTCCTGCGACATGGTTATCACTTGAACCTTGCCGGAAAACTTACACTGGATAGCGAGCTTGCAAAACACATCCATTCACAGCCTCGACAGTGTCCTGCCCAAGGCCCATCCCCACCCTCATCTCCTAGTCCTCTTCCATCCATTAGGCCCGATCAGCTTATCTCAAAACTCTCATCTTGAGAGGTTAGTTTTTTTACGTAAGAAATTATATCGATTCCACATTCTTGTTAGAATTCAATTTATATGCAGATGAAAATAATTTTGAAATAAATCATATATTGTATATCATACTGCGCTTCAAATTATATTGCTTTGCGTCTACAGACCAACAAAGCGAGCTATAGATGACTTCACATAACCCTCACACACGTAAACGGTCACCTGTGTTTAGAATTTAGCAGGTCCGATCAAAATAATTTCATCTGAATGGGACGAGCGCACGCTCCTCGAGAGGGATCGTCGTTTCGGCCCCTCCCCTCCACGAGCCTCTGTCCCTCCCGGCTCAAGTCCACTCCTCTCCTCCCATTTCATTCCGTTCCGCTCCACTCGCCGGTCGCGCGCTGACGGGCGCATTATCTCCCGCGGAGCCCTCGACCGGCGCCCGGCGGGCCGTCGGCGGCGGCGGTGGGGGCGGAGGGGGGCGGAGGGGGGCGGTCACTCGACGTCGCGGTCGCGCGCCCGCGGTGACGGCCCCTCCGAAAGAGGCGAAGAGAGCGAGGCTCTAATGAGGCTCGTTAGGCGCCGCTCGGCCCTGCTTTGTGCGCGCCACGCCCCCTCCGACACACGCCATCGGCCCTCGCACGCCCACGCCCAGCCTCAGTCTCACCACCTCCTACTCACTGCCTCCGCCAGCCTGCCTCAGTCTCACTGCTTCCGACGCACTATGTCCAAATCACAGCCGCCGACCTACCGCCTCCGACTCACTGCCTCAGGCGCACTGCCTTAGTCTCACTGTAACCGACTCACTGCATCCCACTCACCGCAACCGACTCACTGCATTCCACTTACTGCATCGCACTCACTGCGTCCGAATCAGCGCGTCCAAACTGCGTATCACGGCTACAATCTAACTGCTTCTAACTCACTGCATCCCGCCTCAGAATGTCGCCTCGGCCTTCAACACGCCTACTCCCTGCCTCCGACTGTCCGCTTCCACTTCACTGCCTCAGGCACACTAGTTTCGACTAACTACGTCCCTAGGCATATTCATTGCCAGGTGCACTACCGTACTCATTTCTTCGACTTGCTACTTGCGACTTACTGCGTCCGACTCACAGCGTCCGATCCCTTGCTTTCGACCTACACCCACTCACTGCCCCACCCACCTCACCCACTAAATCCCACTCACTGCCCCCGACTCACCGCTGATTCACTACCTAACTCACTGTCTCCAATTCACTGCCTCCGCTTCCTGTCAGCTTCGCCTTCTCATACTCTCCGAGTATGCCTAACCCGCACATATCCAGCACTCCCTTTCTATGATCCACCATCATGCTCCGCACACCCATTTACGCATTCCTTGGTACTTCCTTCCCCGGATACAGACCTTCCGCATACAGACACGTCTTTTGCATTTTACTCCTTCTACATCCTGCTAGTCACCCTCCCTCAAAGGCGTTCGTGATATTAACATCACCAGATAATAAAGCAGATGTTTGATTAGCTTATTCAGACATCACTGTTCTCACGAAAGTACGTTCTTTGAAAGCATACTCTCCTGTGTTAACCCTCCGGCGGAAGCAAAGCAGCACTATATGCTGCTTCATCAGTTTTCCTAATATTACGAGAGTTGCGTTGCTTTTGGTGTGCTCCAGTGGAGATAATCTCATTTGGTGGTATTGGCCAGCAGATTGCGTCATCTATTTTTGCAACGGTTATCTTTCCTGAAAAAACGCTCGTTCGGTGAAATAGTTTCAGGGCGGCACTCCATTCTACAGCCACAGTTCATGGAAATAAAGATTCTTTATGTAGGGTACAAATTATAATAAATCTTTACATGTTCTAAGAAGAGTTCGATCTCGGCAATCTCAGAATTTCCGGGGACATAAATCCTGGAGTGGCCAAAAATCCTTTGGCAGATACGATTGAGTTCTCATACAACTCAAATTACTGATGTGCCGCCTAGAAAACTCCTTTGAGAACGGCGTTTTTAAGCAAAATGACCAACTGTGTTAGCTCAGAGCGAGCATTACTGTGGTCTCTGCTGCAACCCTGACTGAAGGTCATAGGTTTGGAGTCCCGGCGGTGGCAAATTTTCAATACCAGCAAGATAGGTCAAATTCATTTGCTTTTCGGAGGATAATTCTAGTCACTGGATGCTCTGATTGGGAGTTTTCCATTTTATCTCCGATCAATAAAACGCGAACGCGGGAGCAATGCACTGTCAAACAAGCCTTGGGCTGACCGCGATCTCTCCTTCCTGTCCTTCCTTGCTCCTTTCTCCATTTGCTCACACACTCTTACACCCACTTGTATAACACAGTCAGATTGGGAGACCAGTTGGGAACTTGAAGCTTGCACAAGTTACGGGCGGTGCCTCTCTGGGGGAGAGAAATGGAGGGTGAAATCTCCCGCAAACTGACCTATAGGTCGGCGCCGAATGTAAATCTAGAAGTGGAGGAACTCCAACTCCTCCCGCGCAAAACGTTCACTATACTAACGGGATTAATGACCATCACAATTGCCTTGTTCAGAAACATCAATCAGTGAATAAACGTACCAAAAGGAAAGGTTACCAACATTTTCAAAACATAATTTTTTGCTCGTGTGTTTTAGAAAACTTATTTGGATTGTGATTCAACTATATAGTTTCATAGTACTCCTATTAAAAACACCCACACCGCTCTACTCCTACCACTAGTTGCGGAAGGAGAGCTCAACCATAGGTGGGCGTAGAGGAGCTGCTTTGAAATTCAGAAGCTAAAGAAGGGGCCATGAGCATTTGCTCAATGGAGCAGGAAATATGCACAAAAACCAAATACAGATGGTGGATCTCAGAAACTGAAGTACGTACTCGGTACAAGCATACTTAGTGTTTTAAAATTTATACAGTACAAATGTTCACTAATTTATTAAATATCATTGTTAAAACATGTTTTTTCTTTTTTATGATAATCTTTTGAATTCTTGGTATGTACAGAATCGTTGTACTACACTAATTACTAACTATATACTAGACTAAGTACTCCATACTAGACTAATTTGATTTATTCATTTTATTTTCTGCAAATAAGAGGAAAACTCTATGTAGCGTGTAGGGGATAAATAGGAGTACAATCTGCCCACGTTGTCTTGAGCTCCAGATCTCATTCTCATAATTTACCCATAAAGAGTTGAATGATAAATAAAAGTACCAAAAAAGCGAGGTTAGTATCATTTGAAATCTACATATTTTTGCTTTTGAGATATAGAAAACCGATTTGCTTCAGTAAAGCACCCAGTATTTGATTTTTTATTATTGCTAAGGAAAAATCGACCCACACCACCGGCTTTACTAGTAAAAGGAGAGCTCAATTCCTCTTCCGCCTTGTGACGTTCCATTTATTCAGAAGGAAAACAAGGACCATTTCTATTATTCCTGAAACAAATACAAAATAATCACTTCGGAGGGTCCTGGGTTTCCTAGCAATTGTCAAGTTTTGATAGAGCAGTGAGGTAAATTTGCGCCGCACCGGGAAGAGTTAATTCAGGGACCAACGGTTCCCTTTTCTCGAATGTAACAGTTATGTCGTCGCAACATGCAACCGTTGGAATCTTGTTACAAACACTAAATATGTCAAGGATAAATTTCATGTCAGCTGCTTCGCGTTTATTCACTTGATTTTGTTGGAGCTTCGGGTGGACATCATAGCAGCTGGCCTCGTCTGCACATATTTGGCACGCGTGTGCCAACACTCTAAGAGTACATATCATGTGACCGGCTGAGATTTTCAATAATGCACTGATTATTTATGACGAATAACGTCTCTTGACAGCTATGACGGAAAGTACTCTCAGCGCTTTGTAGAACCAATACAGCGACCAACGACTAAGCGTGGCTCCCATTTCAACAAAGCTGAAGGCAAACGAGCATTTTCAAGGAATTAAACTTTCTTAAAATCCATAGTGTCTCGGGACTGTGCAGTGAGTACTATACTTTAGTTTGAGTACTATACTTTATGTAGGATATGATTTCGCGGGTTCTTCTTCTGCCTTCAATATAGCTGTTTGTTTTTGTATCTTGGGAAAAAAGAAGCTAACTCCTCGGCGTAAGACGAAACAAAATGTATGAGCTTAGACTGGATTTATCTCAAGGAATGTTTATAATAGCGCATTAGGGGTTAGACGTCAAAATTTAAAAGGATGTGAATTCATCCTCCAGACTTTTCCCACTACCAAGCACCCGGTCACCGCCCCCCTAAACGCCGCACTTTCCACACTCTTTAAATCCAAAATTCCACCCCATACCTCACAACTCTATTCTCATTTTGAATTGAATTGAATTTGCCTTATTTTACGTGGCGAGACTCAGGCCATGAGGCCTGCTCTACCGTCTGACCACGCAAATTCCGCTACGCTCCTTTCACCAACCATGGGAGAAAGAAGGTATTACTTGGGCGACGAAACAGGCGATTTGGATTTAGCTCAGAGGCATCATTTAGGCTTGAGGATCTTTTACATGCAGTAAATGTACTAACATGGGACAGCCGGCTTTACTTCCCCTCCGAAGGAAGGCGTACGAAGGATTTTTTCGCCCTTAAAAAACCACGGCTTCGATCGGGTTTGAACCCGCAAACTTGGGTATAGCAGTCCGCTACACCATCGCCGCCGCTATTTTTCACTCCCTCTCACTCCATCTAAATTATTAACAACCACATATTTTCTGTGTATCCTAATAAAATTGTTCAAATAAAATATTTAAAAGAGATTAGCCACGCTCCAAGTAAATGCTAAAATACTTACAGCTATTTTGTACTGTCATCATTGTCATATCTACAATATATAAGCCTCAATAATAGTTAAAATTAATGTTTATATCCTATTGCACTTTTACATTGTTTCTTAATACTGTCAATATTATATTTTAAATTACTGGTACTATTAACTTAGAGCCTATTGTGCTTCTCTGCTGTTACAAATGTTTGTATATTTATGTAAAGTGCTAATGTATACCAAACGTAACATTTCTGTACCGCTTCTGGAAAAAAATTACTTTTCCACCTACTTCTTCCTCCTTTTCTTCGCTTTTTCTTCCTTCCCTTTCCTTCACAGTCTTCCCCATTTATGTCTTTACGACCCTTTCCCCTAAACGCCTCATCTCTTCACCTTCACTACTATACATACCATATTCTTCTATATTAATGTTCGGCCATAAGCCGCCATCCTGATTGAGATTTTTCTGGGTTTACTCAATTGCTTAAGGCGTACGCCGGGATGGCCCCTTGCTTTGCACTCCCAGTCATAAATGTACAGTTGGTCCCCCCTTTAATCTCTCTCCTTTCTTCTTTCTCGTTCGTATTTTCTACTTCATTTTCATTTATGATTCCCATCTCTCATTTTTGTCTTCTCTTCCATTTCTATACCAGTTCGGCCCTAAGCCGCCATCCTGATTGAGGTTTTCTGGGTTTACTCAATCGCTTAAGGCGTATGCCGGGATGGTCCCTAGTTTTGCACCCCCAGACGTAAATGTACAGATTTCCCTCCCCTCTTATGTTACTACTCTGTATCAATGTAGACTCAGTGG
Organism: Teleogryllus occipitalis; assembly: GCA_011170035.1. Lineage (NCBI taxonomy): Eukaryota > Metazoa > Arthropoda > Insecta > Orthoptera > Gryllidae > Teleogryllus > Teleogryllus occipitalis. The sequence goes on from BLKR01001370.1 coordinate 260,462, forward strand.
TTAGGCGGAAGAGCAGGCCCTATGGCCTGAGCCTTGCCATTAATAAAGACATTATTATTATTATTATTATTATTATTATTATTATTATTATTATTATTATTATTATTATTATTATTATTATTATAATGAAGAATGTGGTAACGGAAGCCTACCCAAATTAAAATTTAATGAACAAAAACGCTTTCATTGCTTTATAATGTGTTTGTTTAACATTTTCTAATTCACGATTGCAATGTGCAACGTGTGGGCATTTGTAGGTTTTGCTCCTTGTACTTCCCGTTTAAGGTAGTATGTTCGTTAGATCGACCGCAGTGAAGCACTCCCGAAAATAATTTAAATGAATGAAAATTCTCTATTTTTCAAGATGGTATGGAAGAAATTGGCCCTTACTGGATTCATTCTTTAATAAAATAAGTTAGAACAGGCTCTCATAGAAAACGTTTCGTGGGCATACGTTATTGAAGAAGGTATATGGTGAAAGTACCTTTTTACTTGCTCGTATACATACTATATACGGGAGTAATATACGTAGTATACAGAAAGTTATGTAATGCTGCGAAAAATCTATTTCGAGATTTCTACGGATGTACAGGTTTTGGGGTCTCCTGATACCGAAAACGTATTTTTCAAAACGTCAGTCCGTCTGTCCGTCTATCTGTCCGTCTATCTGTCCGTCCTTCTGTCTGTCCGTCCGTTCGTCCGTCCGTCTGTCCGTCCGTCCGTCTGTCCCATTGTCCGTCTGTCTGTCCGTCTGTCTGTCCGTCTGTCTGTCCGTCTGTCTGTCCGTCTGTCTGTCCGTCTGTCCGTCTGTCTGTCGGTTTGTCAGTCCGTCCGTCTGTCTGTCCGTCTCTCTGTCCGTTTGTCTGTCCGTTTGTCAGTCCGTTTGTCTGTCCGTCTGTCTGTCCGTCTGTCTGTCCGTCTGTCTGTCCGTCTGTCTGTCCGTCCGTCCGTCTGTGAACACTACTAGCGCCTAAACTACACGATCTTTTCCAAATTGAAGAAACTCCTGTCCATCAGTCTCCAGTTCAAGTTCAGTTTGAGATTTAGAAAATCATTCTTTAAAATTTGGGGGTACTTTACCTGAGGTCCGGTATTCATGGTTTACTCTCAATTTTCGAAAAATTGCAAAATATTGATTTTTTTCGGCGTCTTCCTACAACTATAAAATTGAAGACAGAAGTTTCCTTCAAAGAAAATTGTGTTGCCCATAAATAGTTCTTCCATTAAGAACATGTAGACTTTTTTAAAAATTTTAGTCATTTTCGTGCTATAGAGCATTAAATATTTACAATTTTAAAAAATTGCAAAAACCGCTCCAAATTTTTTGTAAGATTAGTACCGAATGCACTCTATTCGATGTCACAAACGCCATATTGCTTTATTCTTTTGTTTTTTTTTAAATTACAAAAATATAATGGTTTGACTTGTCTCTCACGTCGGTAATACTTACAAAAATGTCGACTTCTTCACATTATTTTATTTATGAGTACATGTGCTTTAAATGATGTCAAAGTTTCTCGAAAATTCAATAGTTTTCTGTAAAAATGAGTTCAAAAGTCTGTATTTGCAGTAACGCTCACACGCTATTTTCTCAAAAATGGCTCCAAATTTTTTCTACAAAATTTTGCAATGGATAGTGATAGTTGCATTATTTAATATGACGAAGTTCATTTTGGTGTATTCTTTTGTTTTTCAAAAATTACAGAAATTTTTTTAAAAATATCTCTCACCCCTTTAATATGCACATTTCCATCGATTTGTATACACTATTACATTTGTAAATGGAAGTACTTCAAATGAATTAAAATTAATTTTTTCGAAAACTCGATAGATTTCTGAGAAAAATAGCTTCAAATTTTGCATTTACAGTAATTTTTAATCATCATTTTCTTAAAAACTGCTTCAAATTTTTCAATGAAAATTTCTATTTAGGACGAGGTTTTACCCCTCTTTAATATTCTTGACGTAATATTTCGATTGTACTATTAGGCAAGTAAAAAGTTAATATAATGTCAAAAAATGTACTTTGGGCGACGACAGTTGGCAACTGGCCAAAACATGGAGCAAAACCTTAAAGCCAAACCACATCAAGGAAGTTATAAGAATTTAGTACGAGAAAATGTGTGCCATTCTGTAGCACATCTAGTTCTTTTATTCAACATGTAGTACAAAATTTAGGGATTAGATGATATTAAATGTAACATACCTCATCGGGCATTCTGAAGAGTAATTGATAAAAAAAAACTTCCGCGAAATTCATTGCAATGGGGAGTACTGGCTCTCGGCCTGGTTGTTATGTAGTAGAAATTATGATATTGTCAACACTGTTTCTCTTTGGATACGAGAGAAAACCGCCCTGACTTAAACTTTTATGCCACCACTATTTGAGGATAATTCACTTTCAATGTAAACAATGTAAACTAATATTCAGCACAGAAATAAATAAAAATAGGGTGCCGAAGTCAACCTAATCTGAATTAAGAATAGCCAACCTATGAAAATGAAAAATCATGTTCGAGACTACATTTATTATTAAACTTTTTTCTAGAGCAACTACTCAACACTTCTCATTTAACTATTTATAAATAATTATTTAAGTGTTCCGTAACTAAGCAACTACTGTTAATCTACAGATGTAATGAATGGTTGAGTGTTAGACTAGCGACTGGCGCGAACATACCACCGTAATTGCGAACAGGACAAACAAAGGCTCTGGCGCTCGAGGTTTGCATGCTCAGTACCTCCGTGGCCTGTAGCGGATTTACGCCAGCAGCGCCCACATACACCAACTCAGCTTTTCGGAAGGACTAGCGTCTTCATAAAACCTAAGACGCTGAAAAAAGGGAATGCCAAAATGCCGATGCCGTTCATAAACATTTCGTTACCTCCCTATTTTGGAGATAGGTATCTTACAAACGGCGCGGAGATTGATTCTTATAATTTTCTTATAAAGGAAATAAATACTTTACCGTTATATCGCTCATTATAAAATATGAAATATCTGTAAACGACTCTAGTAAGTGAAACGAACACAATAATGCGAAAGAAATTAATAAGTAGGGGCGGATTTTGTTGACCTAAAACGTCGCGAAAAATGATCAATAAAATGCTCTTAAAACGTTTCAAAAAGTCTTGAAAACAAATAATAATGACGTCGAAAATTTGGTCAAAACACGTTAAGATGAACAACTCAAGATGTTGGATATGAAAAATTTTCTTCATCATTCCCTCTTTTGTCAGAACAAAATTACTGTGTATACTAATAGACGTTGTTCTTAATCGAATAGAAAAAAATACTTTTCATTAAAATCCGTCCCTCTTGATAAGTAATTACACTAAATCTGTTGCCCGCCCGTTTGATCCTAGATTTTTTAAATAACCATTGCATAAGCAGTAAAATAAATATTTCTTCAAGATCTTCGCCCACTCAGCAAGCATTCTATTCAGGGTATTAGAGATCACATTGAAATACAGTTCTTACTGTATTATTGTGTAATGAAGAAGTTCCTGAAATCCACAAGATTTTATTCATTTTCCATCTGACTAGTAGAAAATTAATGTACCAATTTGACTCAAATTAGTATTTCCTCAATGGCAGCATAGTATGTAAGTTAATGTAAGTTATTGTTTTTAGTAGGAAATAAGGTTTTACGAAAAGTCTACAATCTCGCAGTTATTTTATTATAATAGTCAATGTAGCTACTTCAGTAATTGAAGCTACGCGGTTCAAATAGAAGTTAAAACTAAAGGACCTATTCCAAATATTACTTATTATAAAGGCAGATGAGAGAAATACTCTCAGTATAAGCAGTGGTATGGCATGATGCCGTGGTAGTGTAAGACAGACCCTATTGCTTTCATTTTCTCTTGTTTTCAAGACTGTGTAATGTAGGAATAGGGGCGAAAGTTTAAAAAATTCCATGGTGAAAGTTAAAAAACTGAAGCGTTAAAAGTATACCTGACACTATAATAGATATTGAATTGGCTAATTAATTGAACAAGCTAAATCGGAAGATGGTATGAGTAAGAAACCAAAACCGATTAATTCTTAAGCGCATCATTTTTCGGTGTGTTTTGTCATTACACAAGAATTTTGTCAGTTTTAAACATGAACACCCGGATAGTTTTCGAAAGAAATGGAAATGTCTAAAATCGCTCGACATGTCAGAAAATCACTGGAAATATATCGTTTTTAGCACTGTGTTGAAAGGAACAATGAATTAAATTTAGTGCTGGCAGCAGAAATATTGTGGTAATCCATAACGATTGAGCATCGGGGAGGTTTCAACCGCAAATAATATTACACTATAATATAATATTAAGAACTAACAGCCCCACATATGTTTTGTAAATAATTTATCGCATCTTCAGTGGCTCAAGTATCATCTATTAAACACGTCGGATAAACAAATGGCATAAATTATTCCCGATACATGTGTATGGCTGTTAATAATTATTAAAGTATATATAAAAGTATAGTATATATACAGTATTAAAGTATATATACAAGAAAATTATCTGAAATCAATTCTAAACGAGCGATTGACCCGTTGGCAAATTTTCTTCATGTATGTGAGGTAAGATAGGGAACAAAGTATTCCAGCTATCGACAGAGAAGATGTATCGTTAACTACAAATAAAAGTGAAAAAGCGGCTAGTTTTAATAGAGATTATGCTTCTGCTTTCAAACCTCAGCATCTATCCCAGTAACTTCAGCTACATCCGAGATAGAAAATTTTCTGGTCGATGTAGGATTTATTAGAACAAAGATCCCGAAAATCAGGAGAAATAAATCTGTAAGTCCTCACGGAATACCAGGAAAAATACTAAAACTAGGAGGAGAAGCCATGACTCCATACCTTGCGCGATTAATGGACGTCACTGTAAATAATAATATGATTCCTCTGAATTCGAAAGAGGCAATTGGTAGTGCCGATTCACAATGGGAAACAAAACAATTACAGACTTATAAACGTAACATCAGTCGTCTGCAAGCTGATGGAATACCTAATTGCGGAATACGTTAGACGAGATTGGAATAAAACAGATTAGCTATTTAAAAATTAACATGGTTTTCGTTCTGGGTATTCGTGCAACCGCCAGACTATTGCTTTTTGTCCGGAGCAGATTCGCTAGACAATAGAAGTATGGGATGCGCAATAATATTAGATTTTTCTAAGGCATTCGATCTTGTTCCACATGATCTTTTAATTGTTAATTCGACAGAAACTGGATTAGACCTCAGAATAATCTTGTAGATTAAAGAATTTCTTACGGGGCGCACTCAAACAGTCAGAACATGTAATAAATATTCATCCAAAGACAATGAAAGCTCTGCTCGGGATTTTTCTTTGCTTTCTCTGTTTGTGTACTTTGTTGAGTTTCCCAATGTACCATTAGATGGTTTCAACAAGTTTAAACTGTAGAGGCAGTATAGTATACAATATGGTGAAGTTCTTCTGATATTCAACTGCTTTGCAAGAAAGTGCTTTGGCAGTCCTCATTAAGAACACGTATTATATTCCACATCTTTTCTTACATCTTCGGTTATAGGAGCACAGTTTTGCACAACAGGCCAGGGCCCCCCTGTTCTCCCCCAGACCGCCAACGGCTTCCTCGCTGTCACCTCCAGCAGTGACTCCAAACGTGCCCTGGTGCTCCCCAGACAACGACTTTTGTTCCGAGTCCTTACGACTTTTAAGACGAGTCTCCATATTGCTTAGATGAGCCATTGCCCTCTTTGCAACGGTCTCTGTGCCCGTCTTCCACGTGGCAAAAGTGTTTCTTGCTCGGAAGACAGTGAGCACTTATCACAGAGTGAACCGCTGTGCAATAGAATGGACTGGATATTGGCAGCTCCTCCATTCGCGATTCGTGCAACAGTTTCCCAGTCTACCTGTTACTGCACATGGTCTAGCTAGCCAATAAGCTTTAAAAGTGAGCAGTAAGCAGGTACCATTGGCAATACTAGAACGTACACTGCAAGAAGTTGCAGGAGAGAGAGAGAGAGAGAGAGAGAGAGAGAGAGAGAGAGAGAGAGAGAGAGAGAGAGAGAAACTATCCCAAAATAATATGAATGTCAGAACCGGTGGAGGATGACATAGAAGGAAATACCAGCAGTCTAGAGAGACCGCGTATTTCTCATCAGAATGATGTAATGAAACAGCAGATAGATTTCGAGTTAAATAGTCTGCTGACCAAATTCAATGGGTTAATGCCAGAAAATATACCAAGTATACCCAAACAATTGTCATCCAAACTAAGAGATCAGATGAATATAATGAACAACTATGTTCTCCCATCAACGATGAATACAATTGTCACCTATTTAGATCTAAATATATATTTATACAGTTCAGCAGCAGCTATCGTTAAATTAAACGGGGGTAACCTGAAAGAAACATATGCGAATTGTCAGCAGCCAAAATTAAAGAGAAAGAAAGTACCAGCGGAAAAGAGATTAGAACAAACTAGAGGTGCTACAGAATGGCACAGACTTCCTCGTAGTCGTCGCCTTCCTCGTCGTTTTTCCTAATTTTCTTGATGTGGACTAGCTTTGGTCTTGCTCCATTCTCTGGTCAGCTGCTATCTATCATCACCGATAGTACATTTTTTGACATTTTCTCCACTTTTCGATTTCTTATTAGTAGAATCGAAATATGACTTCAAGAATATTAAAGATGAAAAAACTCGCCCCAAATAGAAATTTTCATTGAAATTTTCAATCCGTTTTTAGGAAACAGGCGATTAACCGTTACAGTAAATGCGAAATTTGAAACACTTTTTTACAGGAATCTATTGAGTTTTCGAAAAACTTTTTTTGAAGTCATTTAAAGGATTTTGAAGTCATTTGAAGTCATTTAAAGCATTTTGACTCACAAATATAACAATGTATACAAATCGATGGGAATGTGCATATTAACGGCGTGAGAGATATTTCAAAAAATTACAATCCGTGCAATTTGTGAAAAACAAAAGAATACACGAAAATGAACTTTACGTCATATTAAATAGTCCAATTAGCACTACCCATTGGCAAAATTGGAAGAAAAAATTTGGAGCCACTTTTGAGAAAATGGCGTTTGGGCGTTTCTGAAAATGCGAAATTTTGAGCCCATTTTTACAGAAAACTGTTGAGTTTTCGAGAAACTCTATTTAACATTATTTAAAGCACATGTACTCAAAATCTAATAATGTGAATAAATCGCGTCTAATGTGAATATTACCGACATGACAGTAAAAAAAACTTTTTAATTTTAGAAAAAGATGTAGAGAAATATGGCGTTTATGTCATCAGATATGGTGCATTTGGTACTACCCGTACCAAAAATTTAAAGAAAAAACTTAAAGCCGTTTTTGAGAAAATCGTGTTTCGGGTATTTTTTAATTGCAAATATTTCACGCTCCATTGAACGAAAACTAGTAAAATTTTCGAAAAGTCTACATGACGTTAATGAAAGAACTAGTTATGGACAACAAATTTCATTTGAAGAAGAAATCTGTGTCTTCAATTTTATAGTTGTAGGGACACATCGAAAAAATTCAAACTAGAACACAAAATTCAAACTTCAAAAATGCAATTTTCCAAATTTCAGAGTTAACCGTGAAAATCGGACCTACGCCAACTTTATAAGTGTATTTTACTCTATTCTTACTAGAAATTTAAAGAAAAAATTTCGAGCCGTTTTTGAGAAATTTTTGAAAATGTCCGGGGGCTTCATGAAAAGTACCCCCAAATTTTAAAGAATGTTTTTCAAAATTTCAAAGCTGCATCTTGAGCCAGGTGGGCAGGGGTTTCTTCAATTTGGAAAAGATCGTACGTGTAGTTTAGGCGCTAGGAGTGTTCACAGACGGACAAGCAAACGGACGGACGGATGTTTTGAAAAAGTTAAAACAAAAATCTTCTTCGGTATCAGGGGACCCTAAAACTTGTATTTCCGTTGAAGTCGATTTTCCGCAGCCTTACGTAACTTTCTCTATACTACGTAAAGTACTCGCGTATGTATACCAGAAAGTAAAAATAAGTGAGTTGAGAGCTGACGCCGGAATAATAAGAGCCTATATCAACAACAAAAATAAGAGACTTGAGAAGAAAATGCATGTCATTAGGAAAATATATGGAAAGCACGCTCTATTTGATAAACCAATATAATAAACAGCCTATATCAACAACAAAAATAAGAGACTTGAGAAGAAAATGCATGTCATTAGGAAAATATATGGAAAGCACGCTCTATTTGATAAACCAATATAATAAACAGCCTATATCAACAACAAAAATAAGAGACTTGAGAAGAAAATGCATGTCATTAGGAAAATATATGGAAAGCACGCTCTATTTGATAAACCAATATAATAAACAGCCTATATCAACAACAAAAATAAGAGACTTGAGAAGAAAATGCATGTCATTAGGAAAATATATGGAAAGCACGCTCTATTTGATAAACCAATATAATAAACAGCCTATATCAACAACAAAAATAAGAGACTTGAGAAGAAAATGCATGTCATTAGGAAAATATATGGAAAGCACGCTCTATTTGATAAACCAATATAATAAACAGCCTATATCAACAACAAAAATAAGAGACTTGAGAAGAAAATGCATGTCATTAGGAAAATATATGGAAAGCACGCTCTATTTGATAAGCCAATATAATAAACAGCCTATATCAACAACAAAAATAAGAGACTTGAGAAGAAAATGCATGTCATTAGGAAAATATATGGAAAGCACGCTCTATTTGATAAACCAATATAATAAACAGCCTATATCAACAACAAAAATAAGAGACTTGAGAAGAAAATGCATGTCATTAGGAAAATATATGGAAAGCACGCTCTATTTGATAAACCAATATAATAAACAGCCTATATCAACAACAAAAATAAGAGACTTGAGAAGAAAATGCATGTCATTAGGAAAATATATGGAAAGCACGCTCTATTTGATAAACAACAACAAAAATAAGAGACGAGAAGAAAATGCATGTCATTAGGAAAATATATGGAAAGCACGCTCTATTTGATAAACCAATAGCGTTGAATTACAGGTCAGAGAGAAAAGAGCACAACAAAAATTCAAAAGAGACCGTATGCAAAACGCGTAAGACGTTATAAGACAGGTCAGAAGAGAAAAGAGCACAATGCCAACTTCAAAAGAGACCATTCTATAAATCTTTACACGGACAAGATACTGAGATAAACTTGACGCCAACTAAAGAAGAAATAAAAAGCTAGTGGGGAGGTATATGGTCGGCTAAAAATTAAATATAATTTTGATGCAAGCTGGTTGGAAACAATTCTCAAATCAGCAGAATCGATTGTACCCATGAAGACTTTCTAAACTGATACAATAAAGCCTAGCCGTGCCTAAAAATATAATTGGAAGAGCCCTAGAAGCGAAAAAATCTTAAGTTGTGGCTGAAGAACTTTTAGCATTGCATAGTAAGTTCATTGATGTCATTCATTGATGTTATTGAAATCCCAAATCATCCCGCATCATCTGGCCCCAGGTGTGACGTATCTCATTCCGAAGGGCTCCAAGAGTTGTAATACAGAAAGATATAGGCCTATAATGTGTTTTAACACGTTAAAAAACTCTTAACATCATATATGTCTTTGATCCCGGAAGATCACTGTAGTGGTAACAATATCCTAGCAGAACAATAAAAAGAATATAAGAAAGTAGCGCTAGGCTGTAATGAACAATCAATGATTGACTCAGTAGTCTTAAAACAAGCAAGAAATAAGCAAAGAAACATATTTGGAGCGTACATAGATTATTAGAAAGCTTATGATTTGGTCCCAGATGACTGTCTTATAGATGTGCTAAAAATATACAAAATCCATTCCAAGTTGATAGACTTCTGTGCAACCCTAACAACAATGTGGAAGACATAAATTGTATTAAAATTCAAGGAATTGAACATTATCACCAATAAAATTAATATGTTGATGTTAATTTGGTATCTTTCAAGGAGATTCTTTGAACTCATTTTGGTTCTTCTTGCTGTGAGCCCACTGTCTATCATCCTCAAAAGCAGTAAATACGGCTATTAGATAAAGTCAGCACTCCCCACACTGACTTTCCCATCTGGCATATGTGGATGATATGATATGTGTGTGATGAAGCTGTATGCGTCGACAGCCAGTTCGTTGAAACAGCTCCTGAATATCACCGAAACTTTCTCTGAACACATTGGAATGTGTTTTGGTATCGATTAGTGTAGAACGGTTAACGTGGTACTCGGCAAATTGACGAGGGGACTGGAACACGAGACACAAAGAAGCGATCTTATAAATCATCAGAATATGATGGAATGTATAAGTATATTTTTATAGGGCAGTCTCCAACAGTAGGCCACTCGGAAGGACAGAAACGTATTATTACAGAATTCAAGAGCCGACTCACAAATGTTTTTAAAACATATTTGTATTGGCAAAATATTGCCACAGCAATATGTACTATAAACATTATTCCTGTGATCATCTCTCAATGGACTTAATAAAGTGGATAGAGACAGACATTGAAACAATGGAAAGACATGTGAGAACCCAAATGATCGAATATAGATATCATCATTCTAAATCTGCTGTTGAGAGAACCAATCAGTTTGTCTGTACGCGACAGCTCGCATACGGGCCAGGACCTACCGCCAGCGTCTCCGCCTCGCAGCCATGGGCAAATGGGGTACTTGTGGTTGGCAGGAAGGCATCCCCACACCGAACACTGGTCGTCTCCACTTGAGAAGAGGGTTTTATCATTGTCACACAGCAACAAATACTGGGACATTGCAAGGCAAACGCACACTAATGCCCGACCCGGAATCGAAACCGAAGTTGCGTTATGGAAAGCGAGCACGCTGAAGTTTGAAAATGGCATGGGAATAGATCTGGGTTGTATGGAGGATATGTGTGCATGCCAGCGGCACTTCTGCAGCGTTGTCGAAACCACCTTGGCAACATATGGGTGGACATTATGGTGCAACAGAATAATGCCGTCTGTCAACATTCTTGGGCGTTTGGACTTTGTGACGCGCTCTTTGCAAAGTTTTCACGGTTCACACACAATACACATTCTGACATGCATTTCAGCTCCTGACAAGCACGTCTAACAGACAAACGGAGCGGTGGACGTTCGCTCTGTTCCTTCCTAATTCCCAACAGGTTCTGCCTAATAGTTCCTACTTAATTGTTCATCCCACTTCTGTACACACGACTGGCTTTACCAATATCCTTGCCATGATCGTTATACAGTGTGTCTCGTTATCATTTGATTAACCCTCATAATTATTACTTGTGTTTTACAGAATGAGTCACGTAACTTTAGTACCTCCTGCAGTTTTTGAACGGTTGAAGTTATTGCAATACAAATTTCATGGAAGCGCATGACTGCATGGGTCTAATTGATACATGTATTCTTTTCGATTTTATCACTTACATTTGACGAGATATTGAGGTAACTATTTTTTTCAAATGGGAATAGAAATAATATTTAGTCTCTCATGACGAGCCTAAAAAGATGAATCCAATGATACACTTATTGTTATACGTTAAATAAGCATTTTTTAAGTAATTTCGATTTTTTGCCTAGTTTTTCTTGCCCGAGCGCGCGCTAGCATGGGGAGCCCTTCGTGACCTTATGCGGACTGTTATCCGTTCAAACTAGCCTTTAAACACGAGTGGAAAAAATTAAAATTACTAAAATATGCCTTTCTAACATATGAATATATTAATAGAATTGGAATCGTCGCTTTACTCTTAGACTAAACATGAATAGTTCAATTTGAAAAAAAAGCAGTTACCTCAATATCTCGTAAAATTCAAGTGATCAAATTAAAATGAATACATGAATCAATTAACTCCACTTCCTCATGCACTTCCGTGAAAACTACATTGCAATAACTTCAACCGTTCAAAAACTGCAGGAGGTGTTAAAGTTAAGTGACTCATCCTAAATGGAGTGGAAATGAAAGGTGTGTGCAGCGCTTTTCCCTCAACCAACGACAAGTTGGTTTCCCGTCAACCAACGACAACAACGACGGCACAAAGTTAAAAAAATGTATAATACAAGATTCTAGAAATAAGAATGAATCTTGTGGGTTAGTAACCTTTTGAAGCACTTGTTGGTCGTCCCGAAAGGGATGCCCGGCGAATGGCACCTCGCGACCCTCTCCTTCACTTCGCTGCTGGCTCTGTCTGCCCTCGCGGCACCCCCACTCTTCTTCCTCTTCTCCTCTCTTCTGCTGCCACCACTCCTGTTCTCCGTACTTTGCTCCTCGCCGCTCCTCTTCCAACCCGCCTTTCTGCTCCAACTGCTCCCCGCTCCTCCATCGCCCATCCGTTCGCTCTCTGCCCCCGCCACTCACTTCTGCCAATTCCCACCTTTACCATCCCCACGCCTCTCACCCTTTCCCATCGACTCCCTTCCCCGCCATTATTTGTTTCGGCTTAGGTGGCTCACTCATCAATGCCACTGCAGTGCCTCCCCGGGAGGTCCTCTGTTTCGAATCCGGATTGTGGAATTATTTTCGACACAAGCTACATAGCTAGATCGAGTTCAGTCGTCTGGAGGACAAATCTAGCGACCGGCTGCTCTCATCGGTAGTTTTCCGTGGTTTCTTTCATCAACACCAAGCAAATGACGGAGCAGTGCCCTAACAAACAAGCCCCGAACCGCACGTGCTGTTTCGTCGCTCTTGTCCTATCCTCGCACTTACTTTCACACAAACATACACACACTTACATGCACGACACTATCACACATGTTGGGAAACCAGTTAGGATCATGGAGCGTGTCCCGGCTGGAGCGGTATTCCGATGATGGGAGATACCTGCTTGGGAAAAACTGCAAGGTGTCGTGTAGATTGGTGCCGGATCTCACCATCCAGCGAGGGAAGCCGCCACCTCTCGGGATGAAAACATGCCCTACACTACGGATCTCACACCACTATCTGCCCCCTTCCCTCCCACAATCCTCAGTCCTCCCCCTCCATTTCCAGCCCCATCCATTCTCCATCTCTCTTCTCTCCTTCCACTCTGCTCTCCGCTCCCGCTCCACGGTTGCCGCTCCGACCCGCCTTTAAAAACGGTCCCCGCCGTCATCACCCTCGTAATGCAGACTAAGAGCCGCCCCACACCACACCAACCCCGCCCCCGCCTTCTCGCGCGCCGTCTCTTTCGCACGGCCATCTCCAGAGAGTCCTTTAACACTTGCATATGTGAAGCGTACAGCTAAATAGCTCCCCTGACTTTTTCCAAACATGCACATTTTTCCTTATCTCGCGCGTAAGTGGGCGTAATGTTTGCGGGCGGCCGTCGCGTCCTCTCCGCGTCCCGCCCCTGCCCCCACCTCACCCCCCTCCCGCTCGCGTCGTCCTCGCCCACGCGCAGAAACAACACGCGCGAGTAATGTGTGTGTCTGTGCACCGCGCGACGTCCAGTTCTTTCGCGCGTAACTCTGATTTGCAAGAAACATCGCCCGCGGTCTGCGCAAAGGTTCGATATCACAGTTAAAGCGCCACTAAATCATTGAATCATTGTATGCTTTTTTGCCTTGCTCTTCGAAAGTGTGATAAGCAACTCTTGTTTCTCTCTCGCTTCCTCACTTTCTTTTGGTCCTCTCCCGCTCATTGGAATAAATACGCTCGGTCACATGCTACGGAAAATGGCTCGTGGCAACACTTCGCTAATGTGAAATATGAAGTCTCAATTACTGAAATCGTGTTTTACACACCGGTTCCTGCATAAATACGGTATATTTTAAAACAGGTTAATGCAATTTACACTCGTGTATTATATCAAGATTCATAAGGATTCGGAGAATTGCTTCAGTACAGTACCGATTAGGTGTTCGCAAACTGAGGAAACGTTGATTTGATTGTGAATTGATAACACAGCCCTCTGTTGATTAACAATCAATCTATAATGACTTATTTACCGTGGCGGACCGGGGGAGGTGTCTCAGTGCATCAACTGATGTCCCTGCCGTGCCTCTGACCGGGAGGTTCGATGTTCAAATTGTCACCACCCTACCTGTCTTATTATGAGGTACGAGATGGATGACTCGTGTAAATAATAGTTCTTACTCGACATGTGACATGTCTGATAAATATTACGAGGAAGATTGCTTTTGTAAATATGTTTACACTGCAATAGACGGTTTGTATATGTTTTTCGACATGGATACAAGGAAAAGTCGAGTACTTGTTAAATAGTAATAGAGAGCTTATATTACTGTTTATATTTATACTGTTTTCAGGCAAATAATAAGCTACGCTATGGCTGGATCTCACAATCGTTGACAATGATTCCTCATGAATGACACTGTTATAAAATTCATAATAAATACACTGAAAATATGAGGTGCAAAAAATGTACACACAAGCATGTACCCTTTACACACACAAATTACGTTTACACCAAAAAGCAAGAATCCTGTGTTAAAACTTCGAACCACCCAACCCAATACTTAGTTCAGTAAACAAAACTAATTCCGTTGAAGAGTTTTAAGTTCCTTGCGAGTTATCAACACCAAGCTAATTACGAAATGATTCAATTTGATGAATTTCGTAATGAAAAAAGAATTTTATAATGACAATATTCAAGAATCTAAATATTCCAACATTACACACCTTAATCACTCTCTGATAAATAGATTGTCAGTTTTACTAAATTTACGTAATTCACAAAATATATTTTACAGTTATTTTGCTGAATTCTATATTCTTTTCACGTTACGATAGTCTATTCGAGCATGAAATCTATACTAGTAATAGTGACTTGAATATACATCATTTACCGTACTCTCGAAGTAGTTTATGTCCCTTTTCGAAAACATTCATTTCATATTATGCAAATTGCCAGTCTAATACCAAAAACAGTCCGTTTGTGAACGTTTCACTCACGCCACCCTATTGCGTTGGATCTGCACTTCGGCCTTGGAGTCGCTAGTCTTCACGACACGATCGTGAAACAGCGTTCCTGAGAATGTACATTCGGTTCCTGAGAATGTTCGGTGCATGGCGAAGGCTCCTTTCGATGAACTGTTTCCAAAACCTCATTCGGAATTAGGCTCCGTTATAACTTTTCTATTTCTATAGCAAACGTAATAGCATCTCGTTCCAAGTCCAGATTAGTTTACGAATTGGTATCAGCTCCAGATTCGAATTCCAGTTGAATAGAATAGTTCAAAACCAAAAGTAAAAATAAAAGCTGCAGGAAAAAACATTTCCTATTAGTATTTGGATTGCATTATGTTCAAAGCGTACGCGAGAAATATACTAAATTTCTCTTTAGGAAATGGTATTATTTTCTTTCTTATGAATTGCGTGCCGCTTATTCACATTACATATTTCATTCTTTACATTTCCACAAATCACAAAGTTTATAATTCAGTTTATAACACAATATGATTTAATATGTTGAAGTTCATTATCGTTTTATAAACCTTTCTCTTGGCGTTTCCGTTAAATGTTCTCCCTGTCATGAACATATTTAGACGACTTCTTCATACGAATGTTACAGGCAAAACGGACGAAGTTCCCTTTCTTCTCTTATATTTCCGTGCGTCCGTCGAAGAAATTCCTGATAGATCGAATTTCCTAGAGCGAGTAATTCCTAACATCAACTCTGATGTTTCTAGTAACGCCTTCTAGTTCTTGTTACTTGTACCTGCTTTAGCAGTTCTGACGGCGGTAAACTGAAGTTGCTGCGTGAACATCGCATTATAAACGCAAGGTAGCGGTTACAAATTCCCGACAGTGGCAAGATTTCCGACACGAGCATGTTAGCTAGGTTGAATTCATTCGCTGTCTGGAAGAGAATTCTAGAGGCTGGATACTCTCATCGGTAGTTTCCAGTGGTTTTTCCGATCAACACCAGGCCAATGCCGGAGCAGTATCCAAACAAACGGGCCACGGACCGCATCGATCTTTCCTACCTCTTCCTTGATCTATCCACTTCCGTTTACACAATTAAGCTAACATGCACTACAGTAGCTTAGAGCTTGTCGTGACTGGAGCGGTGCCCCGCTGGTGGGAGACACCTGGCTGAGAAATGCCCGCTAGCCGACGGAAGGTCGGCGGCGGATCTCGCCATCCAGCGAAAGAAGGTGTTACTCGGACGACGAAGTAGGCGTTTTAAATTTAGCTCAGAGGTTACTTTTAGGCTTGAGGATATTTTACATGCAGTACATATGCAACATGGGTCAGCCGGTTTTACTTGCCTTCCGAAGGGATGCGAAACGCTAACAGTTACACCACTGAAATTGCCAAAGCCACTCCGTCACGTGCCAAAGCCTCTCCATTTTTCGGAGAACAAACTGTGGAGGGGAGGGAATCAACGACGGATCCCCAGAATAATCTGTAGTTTACTTGAAGGAATAATTTCATTATTTAAGAACTAATTAAACATGCATTTCGCAATACATTATTGTCATTTTCTGAAAATATTATTAATTGGTTTTTCAGTTTTGAGCACCGGAAGTTGTCATACATATATTGAAAGTTTTCTTTACTTCTTGCGCTTTCCGAGGGGATGCAGAGTGCCACGTTTTCTTTGTAAAGATTCTGTTAAAGATTCCTTATATTGCTTCTATTGTTTTCTACGTAGACAAATAGTAAAATATAATATAATGTGTTTTGGATTATTGCTGTAAGAAATGCTGGAGAATCCACGAAGAAGTTATGCATGGCGCCGCTTTCGACTCTACGAAAAACTTTATTCGTTATAAAGATATAACGAATAAATATATATATTAGGACTCACTGGCTTTGTGCTCGAGGCATTCTTTTTATAATTTTGGTCATGCAAAAGAGAATGATGTTTACTATTGCATGTTCTCCATCTTCTTTTAGTAGAGACATGCTCTGGGCCTGCTTTGAATAAACAATTCATGCACAGAGATAGTTTTCGACACGCCTGCCTTGGTCCTGCACGGCCATTTGCTAAAATTGCATACATTTTTAGAAAGGGGGGATTCTCCAGGCACAAAACACACTGTGTAGAATATCACATGTACATAAAACAACTTCTGGCTTGCCTGATTGGGGTTTTACAACTGGAACAGAATTTAGTAGTGGTTTTTGAGATATTTCCTCATTGAATTCCAAGGCATTGGCTTTGTGGGTTAGAAAATCCAATAGTTCTTGTAAGCCTTGTATTTTCTTTAACGAGCTATTGCTAAGATACCATGATTCTCTAGTTTTCAAGCCTAGTTTAGAAAGTATTAAATGTTGCAAGATTATTTCGCCTAAATCAATCTCTGAAGTCATTGACCCACTCTATTTTGTAGCAATCTGAGAAATGAATGGTTTAAGGGAAGATGAATTATTCTTAACTGGTCGCAAATTGAGTAATTCTTTGATGTGGGTGTCTATTACTCTTGCCTTACTCGAATATCTTTCCAGTAACAATTACCATGCTCAATCAAAGTTATCTCCAAACACATTTAATGTGACCATTCGAATGTTCAACAAACGAATTTGGCGCCGCCGCTGCCGCTATGACGACACCAGTTTATTCCATGAAGGAGGGGTGTATCGGAGGTAGGGAGGGGGTTCTCCCCAACCGTCCGTTGAGACGTCACTAGGCAGGAGGGACAGAGTGAAACGGTCTTGTTGCATTGGAGACGGCGTAGAAGGAGGTTATCTTAAGAAAAAAATGTATTAGTACTCTACGTTTTGTTAATACAGTATAGATTGTGATCAGTGCTTCGGTTGATAGAATACATTGTGTTAGAAAATACAGTTTCTGTTAAATAGTATCATAAGCATTCAATAGACTCGTTTAAAAGAAGACAGATTGCAAGAAGTTCTGTAAATAGAGGCTAACATTTACAAACTTTTTCCGCTGGCGCAATGGCACGCGGAACATGTGGTGAACATGTGTGCATAATAGTGTGCGTAACGAATCACAGTTCCTTCTGAAGAAAACGAGAGTATTAAAGAATGTTATTGTATTTACTATGTGACTATTAAGTGTTGCAAATTAGGCATTGAGTAAAATTCAGAGTATTATGGAATGAGACATTCATATTTATGCTTCATCTTTGCTTGTGTAATTCTCTTAAAGAGTGCAAGACTAGATAATTTATCCTATTGTACTGGTTATGTAAAAGTTTAATATGACAGAAGAGTCATAAGGGGTTATATTTCTATATGTATTAGAGCCTAACATTTAAACACTTGTAAATTTTCAAGAATGAGTTCATGTTGATCTCAGAGAGGATTACATGTGTTTGTCATGTGGAGTTTATTTTCTAATTTAAAAGTCTTTGTGTTGTTAACATTGAAACAGAACAGCATTCTGAAGAGGAATTTACTTGTTCCATTTAGATCTTCAAGGTGGGATGTAATTTAAGAGTCAGTTAAGAAAAATAACCTGCAATTAATTCTGCACCAAAAGAAAATAATAATTCAGTTAGTGTTTTTATACTAATACACCAGTTTATTAGAGTAATTAGGAATGTGATAATATTGAGTGAATATTACTTTACTATCATATCACTCTTTATTTTCTTTTTTGTGTAACACCCCCACTGTCCGTAACTGCCCCAAGTGGAGGTGCTCCCAGGGTTGACCTCGACTTACCTTTTTCCCCGCGACAACTGCAGGTTAAAGCTTTGCCCGGCTATCCCCACCGAAAACGCTGAAATTTCTAGCGGGAACATGCGTGGCGTGGGCGTTGGCATGCGACTTGGAATGAAAGATTTTCCTCATTTAGCTTAAATTTAATTCACAAGAGATATTTAGACAAAACGGGGCTGTTTGTTGGGACCCTTATAGAAATTCCCAAAAGGAATATTTGAATAGAGTACAGAGAAGAGCGTATACACTTGCTTTCCGAGGGAATAGGAAGAATGTTGAATGGGAGTCTCTAGAAATTAGGAGAGTTAAGGCAAGACTCTGTGCCCTGTACAAAGCGTATGCCGGTTATCCAGCTTGGAAAGATATCTACATCCGATTGGGTAGACCTTCGTACTTTAGTAGGGGGATCACAAGCACAAAATTCAGTTTAGGCCACAGAGAACAGATGTTGGAAAATTTTCATTTACAAATAGAACAATAACGGCCTGGAATAAGTTACCTGCGACAGCCTTGGAACCCTTTCCTCTAGGTGTTCAAAGATTTAAAAATAAATTAACTAATGGTATTTGTAAACTTTATTAATTTAGTAAGTTGGATTATTATATCAGTTATTATTTGATTATTATTGATATTTTTATTGCTATTATTATTGTGTTAATTACTATTAAATACGTTGCTGTTCTAAATATATAATTATATTCAAAGTAGTATTGTACTGAAGTGTGGTGAAGTGTTGTGCGGTGTAGTGCAGTATAGAAGTAGAAAGAGAAGTGAATTTCAAATGTGAAGTGAAGTGAAAGTGAAGTGAAGTGAAAGTGAAGTGTAATTAAAAAGTCGTGTAATCTTGTATTTAATAGTTTCAAATAACTGTGCAGGTCAACCATAAAATGTAGTTAAGGCTATTATTGTTAGCATTATTATTATTATTATTATTATTATTATTATTATTATTATTATTATTATTATTATTATTATTATTATTATTATTATTATTATGTCTTTAAATAATTTAAAGTTACATTGTTAAATAATTTTAAGTTAATATTAGTAATATGTAAATTGTAGAGTTCTGCCACCAGGTTGTATATACCTACCTGCAGAATAATAAATATCTATCTATCTATCTATCTATCTAAAATCACGGTGAAGCCAGATACGAAAAAGAAACTGACTTACAGACTAACTTGCAAGTTTACATGGTTGGCGTCTCGACGGGTCGTTCGCCCATCTCCTGTCGCAGCGACTGCCCGCGCGGGGCACGCAGTTCCTCGCGCCGCCGCTGGCGGGGGTCACGAGCGGTTGCTCGCTCGTATCCTTCCCAGGTAGGCGAGCGCAGCCGTGGCGATGACCCGGGCGCTTGCCCGACCCAGTGGCGATAAATAGCCTGGATCAGCCGATGGCCACTCAGTAGCCGAGCGCGTGGAAGGCGGCGCTCGGGGTCGATGGCTGCGGCGGTGGCGGCGTGGTCGGCGCCCGCGGCACAGAAAAGTGTCCAGGCACGCCTCTGCGCCAGGAACGGCAGCTCTTGCCCTCGGGTTCGCCTACCTCCGGAGCTGATCGCAACAGGCGGGGCCACTCGCGATGCATGGCGTGACCGCCTCGTCGCGCCCTGGCCTCTGGCGGTCGAGGGCGCGTAAATATCGGCGGTCCCTACTTCCTATTGCCGATCGTAATTAACGAAGCTTGGGCCGGCAGAGCCCAACTTGCATACCCGAGGCCGTTCTACTGTGCGTGTACTCGCACGTACGTGGCCGAAGCCAAAAAAAGCTCACGCCTTCCGGGAGAACACCTACGCCCTCGCCCGCTGTTCCCTTCAGCCAGGCGTCCGCTCTCCTCCGCAGTTCGAATCAGAAGAACCCCAGTTATCTTTCCTCGCGGCTCCATAGGGTCACGTGATCGCGCCCACGCGATGTTCACGACTATTGGCCTGCGGCATCACGCGACACGGGGTGGCCAATCGCGGCTGTATCGGCGTGGCGGTTGACGCTATAAAGTAGCGTCTTCGACGTCAGAATTCCGCCGAAATCGCCGGCGCTGGTCGGTGGCGGCCGGAAATTCCAATGACGTCACAGGCGCGCCTAACGTGGGCTAGTTAACAAAGGCTACCCTGCTCGCCCGCATCAGCGGCGCGCAGGTAACGGGAAAATGTCCTCATTCCTGCTGCCCTTCGACAAGCGCCTTCACTACGCATTTCAATATGCGTTTGAAAATACAATTTATATTTATGATTTGCGATGGCATACGTGGGCGACTGTCCTATTACATTTGAAATCTGATTAGTGCTAGTGTTCAATTCTTGCTTTAGTCATAAAGAAACTAGCAATTGGACAAATGATTGTCTCCAGAAGCAAACAAAGCACTGTTTAAATTTGAGTGAAACTTGTTTGAGTTGTTTTGGGGATATGTGGTTTTTTATTGTGTTATGTTTGTGTGTTTTTTATCATTGTTTGTTGGTTGATATTCTGTATTTTGGTAAATGTTAAAGAAAACGTCCAATTATAAATGTGCTGTGACTATGACTTCGTTTTTTTTTCAAAATCTTCATTGATAAAGTGCCCCGAATCCATGAATATAATAGACAACCTGAGGAGAGGTTACATTAAAGCGCTTATTAAATTGTGAGATTCCCCTTTTAAATGTGCAAGAAGGAGCATGTATTTTTCAATATCACTAAGTGAATCATTTTTCACAACTATTGTTTCGAATATGTTATTGAACTGCAAGAATTGACCATATATACCAGTGAATGTGGGCAGTCTCACCTGAGGTAAATTGTTGCTTATAATATTTGGATTGTTAACATGTAGGTTTCCAGTTATAACTTTTAATATTCAGAAATCGGCTTTCAAGGTTTTCGAAGGAAGGATGTAATTCATCTAAACCTTCTTGTTTAGATACATCTTCAACAGTTAATCCAATATCCCTCCAGATTGATTGATTTTTCGTGTTTCCGGGCGCGTCAACAGCTTTGGTCATTAGTCCCGTTAGTGTAGGGGATGTTTTTTTTGTCGGGAGTTGGCGGTGATCTTCCCCCGGTGGATGGCGAGATCCGGCACCGACCTACTGTTAGCTAATGGGGTTTTCCCCTAACCAGGACTCTCCCAACAGCGGGGCACCGCCCCAGCCGGGACAAACTCTAAGCTTCCGAATTCCCGGTCTCCCGGAATATGTGGTAGTGGAGCGCATGGTAGTGTAAGTGTGTGTGTGTAAAGGGAGAGGATAGGACAAGGAAGAGGAAAGACAGATCGCGTTCAGTGGCCCGTTTGGTAGGGTACTGCTCCGGCATTCGCCTGGTGTTGATCGGATAAACCACAGAAAACCACCGATCAGAGCAGCCGGCCGCTAGAATTCTCCCCCAGGCAGCGACTGAGTAGCTGAAAAGCTAGTGTCGAACATTCTGCCGCCGTCGGGACTCGAAGCTAGGACCTGCCGGTCAGACGTGCTGCAGTAACATCAGTTGTTGCACTGAGCTACCGCTCCCGGTATATCCCTCCAGACCTCATTAATTCTTTCCACGAAACATTCTATGTTTGATGTGTTAAGATCCGCTGTTGATTTTAGATTATTTTCCATCCTGGCTAACCCCGCGTGTAATCATTGCCATTTTGACAAAACTTTATTTTTAAGAGGCATTGTTTTTGAAAAGTTTAATTTTATTTTTAGAGACTAATTCATGAAATGCTTATGCTAATTATGTGAACCGAACCTCAGGAAGAAGAGGAATACACTTAAAGAAGAGATCTTAAACACAACTTTATTTACTGTACTTTGAACCTCACATCCCGCCATATATTAATGGAATTACCCATGCACAAACCATAGCTACAAACCATAGCACAAACCATAGCTCGGATATTCAAGACTTTCAAATCACACATCCTTATAAATTATTAAACCCGGGTTTCGGCACCATATTGTTGAAGCTGCCGGATAGCATCATTAGAGTTTTGCGAGAGCCACAGAAGATGAATTGAGTTGTCTACAAGCGTTTTGCCACAGTTTTCTCGCTTGGCGCAAGGAAAAATTCTGAAAGAAAAATTTTAAGAACTAATAGTTGACCTCAGCGTAAGAATTATTGAATATTGATAAAGTTGTCTTGTCTGAGGCGAACAGAAGATCCTTCTCTGTCGTAATTCCTGAAAATACCAGTTCAGGTGAGTTTCCGAGCCAATACACCTCTGTGCTCGGTGTCTACACGGCTGTAAGTAGCCTACGCTACCAACAGTCAGAAATCTAACTTTTCAAAACAGCCAAGATGTGAATTACTACTAAGTCTTTTTATTGATGAGGTGAACTTTTGTGAAACTGCTCGGCAGTAAAGCTCTCGACAATTGACTCTAGTGGCGTCATATGAAGAAATGTCAACCGCCAATGATTCTCAGAAGTGACAACAAAGCGAGTTCTCCGCATCTCGCGCTATCTCGCTAGCGTCTATGAAAGCAGTTCAAACTTTTCAATGCAGTATGTCCTTCCAAAGGGTTTCATACGAAAGACGTCTTTGCCTTTCTCTCTGGAAGCCAGCCCGCCGTTTTTACAGAAAAAAGTATTAAAAGTACAACGCGAAACATTTAAAATTCATGCTCTTTGCTGTTAATTAGCGGTAAAGTACGGCGCCAAATTTGAATTAATTTTGGCCGTGTATGTGGCAACAGATTGAATTGAAATTTTATTTATTTTTTATTTACGTTAAAAACAGTTAAAAACTGTATATGACGTGCTATGGGGAGAAGTGAATTCTGCGCACGTTGTCAAAATTCTGTGATCCCTACACTAAGCCATATACCATTTGAATTTTGATTACTGAAAAAAAACGCTCCGATGTAATAAAATCTATTTTCAAGTATAAATCAGCAATAAATTTCTGGTTCTTATCCATCATGTCCTTCGTCAAGGGATAATACTTCCTGCCGCGACAAAATGGAAACGATAATTTGAATAACTATATTTCCCACTGAATTCTAGAACTAGACTTGGACAGATGTGTATGTGTGAATAAATGTAACTTCATTAGAAGTTACATTTATTCACTCATACATTACACTTTTTTCTCTCATCGTTGTGTTCGGGGCATTCCAGAAGAATGTACTGTATTTATTATTAGAATAGTATTGGAAGTAAGTTGTGGAACTTTTTCAATTAAAAAATTTATCAGAGAATTCAGAATGGTTTTATCGAATTGTTGACAAAGCAACTTCATCTTGACGATTAATAGAGGGGTTTGTGACAAGTCCAAAGAAATAAGATATATTTTTATGAATTTTCTGGAATTTTATTTTAGCCACGATTCGTGCCATTGTAGTACATTTTACTTATTTCTAATGTATTTCCGAATATCTTGAACTGTGTTTGTTTGGGATGGATGGTTTTGGTGCGCGTTTGTTGTAGTTTTTTTAGCTTGAGATCAGCGATATCATTACCAAATATATTTCTGGCGGTCGTCTTTAATTTATATTAATATTTTACTTTCTGCAGAATATCTAAATAATTTCATATCATTTTAAAAACACAGTACTAAACGTTTCGACAGCTTCGCTTAAAAATTTTGCGAGAGATGTTTTCTTTACACGACTAGTTGCAAAATGCCTGCCCTCCCCGCTCACATATTGATTAATTAATTTTTGTATCAGAATCGTCGTCTGCTACGGTCGTTAGTAACGTTAAGTGTAGTGAATGTTTAATCCCGGGCCGATATAGAAACTATATACCCTGCGACTGGTGGAGGATTTCCCCTTTCTAGTATCTCCCCCAACAGGGCACGTCGTGGCGAGCTCAATGCTCCCTTCAGTCATGTGTAAACGAAAGCTGAAGTGTATTTTTTGTGTAATGCATGGATGTGTGCGTGTTAGTAAGGGGAGAGGGTAGGACAAAGAAGAAATAAATAACGCTTGCGCTTCGTTGGCTAGGGTGAAGCACTCGCATTCGTCTGGTATTGATCGGAGAAACCACTGCAAACTAGCCATCTGAGTGACCGGCGTAAAATTCGCCTGCAGTCAGCGGCTGAAATCGGCCTAGCTGATCAGGTCGTGTCTAAATCCGCCACCGTCGCAACCCAAACCATTTGACCTCTCGGTCATAGTCGCTGCCAATACCACGCAATACCACTGAATACCTGAGCTACTTTGGCTGGTAGCACTTGGAGGCAGCGCGTGAGACGCCACGCAGCGTAACCGGGGAATCGAAGAGAAGAGGATGCAGCACACCGCCTCGTCTCGCCTTTTCTCCTTCGGAAAAGCATCCGCTGTTCTTGCGCCATTACTTGGATGCACTTGCCTTATTTACGGCGTCATAAGTCTCATTCTTTTTTGCGCGCGCGCGCGCGAGAGAGAGAGAGATGGCCGCGGTGAGGGGGCGGGGGAGGGAGCGGGCGGGGGCGAAGCGGCGACGCGCAGAGTGATGGCGGAGGGGGCGTGGCGGGGGGCGTGGCGGGGGGCGTGGCGGGGGGCGTGGCGGGGAGCGGGCCCGGCGCGCGGGGCTAAATGTTGTTAATGCTGATGCGGACTCGGACGCTGCGAGGACGAAGCCCGGGGGGCGGGGGCGGGGTGGGGGAGCGTGGACGAAACGCTGATTGGACTTTATGAGGCGCGCGGGCGCGGGGTGGGTGGGGGAGCGGGGGGCGAGTGCTTAGCGCGGACACGGTGTGCGGGGGCACGCGTTGGGCGCGGGGCTGTCCTTGTGCCCTCGCCTCCGCCTCCGCCTCCGCCTCCGCCTCCGCCTCCGCCTCCGCTTGTGACGCTATCTCCCTGCTCATCCTCCTACCTTGTGCTCTCATTTCTACGACTTTTATTTGATTATTCTCCTGTTGCTATTACTCCTTCTGCTCCTGATTCTGTTCCTGCCCTTGTTCCCGCTCTTATTCTTGTTCCTACGTGTGTTCCTGATCTTGTTCCTGCTATTCTTGTTCCCCTCTCATTGCTGCTTATTTATTTATTTATTTATTTATTTATTTATTTATTTATTTATTTATTTATTTATTTATTTATTTATTTATTTATTTATTTATTTATTTATTTATTTATTTATTTATTTATTTATTTATCCTTTTGTTTATTTATTTATGTGTTTTTAAATAATGTGTTTTTTCAAACACATTATTTACAAATCTCAAAATGCTCATTGCTTATATAGTGCTCACACATGCCCTAACCAACTGTAACTTGAGTTCTGTTTTAAGTGCAAGTTATAACATTTCCGTTTTCATATGCTGTCAACATAACGTATTTATTTATTCGCTTCCTGATAAATGTTAACCGTCAATATTCACATGAATATTATATCTTTGTTGCTTTTTCAAATAATTGTCCTTGTGATTTTACGTTGGAAACTAACATATTTTAGAGTTGAGATTTCTTGTAATAAAGAAAAAAATTCATATCAAGAAGTTCTTTCTTTATGTAGCAGGACATTGATGGGTCTAATATTGATAGTAGTAAGGATTATAAAAATTTAGATCTTCCCCTTCGCAAAATAATTCTTTGTAATATGCCAAAGAAAACGGAAACTTTACTCGAAAAGGAAAGTCACATACTCTACCAATGTTGTGTATTACGCATTATTACAAAAATGATAATGTGTGAAGAAGTCTCAGGGTAGCTATCATAAAAGAACCTATTCGAATTGCTACAGTATATGATATGATTGAAAATAAAATGTTTTAAAATATTTAATATAACGTAAATAAGCAATGTGCAAATATATTTTAGAATTCATGGTTTTGCAAAATACCGTTAATTTTCTTTGGTTGTAAGCATCATAATCGCCATTCTCATTATCATCTGGTTATATCTACGCATTACATGATTACGCATCACAGCAATTTGTCAATTATTTCTGCTTTTCATCGGTGCACTGGTACCAGTCAAAATACATTTATAATTTCGTTACTTCCAACATCTAAAAATAAATTGTAATATAAATACAGAGTGTTTCGAAGGAAAGTGTGCGGTTTATCACTACGAATATGCCAAGAAATAAATTGTATATTCAAATGAAGGCAATTAAAAAACGTTAATTTGCGTAAAATTGCGTATATTGGAAATGGAAAATGGCAAATTAGTTGTCGCCAAAATATGTTTCGTAGTTCCAAATTACATTAAATTGCCTATTCGTTCAAAATGTATGCACTAAAAGCATCAGATAATTTACAAATTATACATAACTTACTGAAAATATTATTAAAAAGATTACTATTGAAAACGAATTCACATTTTGGTGCCTTTTGGACTTCTGGCATTCCTATTAAAAATTGCATCCTTAACATTTTAAATCCAGGCGCCAATAATAAGACAATTTCCTTGCACAATGGGTCGAGATTAGGTACACGCTCTTGGTATTGGCGAAAATCTATCGAAACACGCCCACGCAGTTTTCATTCTGTTCAATCTGCCCGGAGCCGATGACGCATTGTGCACAGGAAATCTCGAATTTTCATTTGCGCCAACACTAAACGGAGCACAGTTAGCTCGCGAAGACAATGGCGGTCGGCAATCAATGGATTTTAATGAATTCCTTTGTTGAGGCGATGAATTGTTTAACAAAATCTCGCGTAAAGTAATTTTCAATTTGAATTGTGCGTTAATATTTTACCTGCTGTTTAAACCAAGAACAGCGTTGACGTAATAATTTTAGTGTGGTATGGAAAATGGAATATTCGTGGGTTGGGATCCTGCAAGAGCAAATGAAAGCATTTGCAGAGACTTTACAGTATTTTGAATCATTTGGCTCAATATGAAATTGTATAGCTGTACGAACAAGCAAGATATGAACATTGAAAATATATCTCGCCACAGAATGAATTTCAAGAAATTCATGAATTCTATGCAGTGGTTTTGATTTGGGTCGATCTGCGCATTGAGTTGGTAATCCGATCATCTTTAGCAATTTCATAGAATTATGTGATCAGCAATTCTGCAGCGATGTTTTGTAGTGTTATTTTAGAAGTATAGAGAAGCTTACTTTGGAATATATTGCTATTAATACGAGATCAGCGTCTGATCTATGTATATGTGATTCAGAATGTTTCGTGAAAGAGAAAGTATCACTACTTATTTCCTTTTTCACTTCCATCTACTTTATTGCTTGCCGTTTACGCCCCTACAACCCAACAATCCCTAACCCTACAACCAAGAACTTATTGCCCCTACAACCAAGAAATCTGACTAGAAGTACAATGTTCCTGAGAGTAGAAGAAAATGAATACTGAAGACTGGTGCATGGTTTTTGAAGGGAAAGAAAGATAATTATTTAGTTTTTGTATATTATTATTTGTTTCCTTTAAATTATAATCAATCATACATATAAATTTATGTATTTCATATGTGTAAAAGAAACTTCGGAAAGTTGTCGTGTCCATCTTGAGGTCATCTAGAAATTCATAAATTGGTTAAATTAACACATCTTCAAATATATATATATATATATACGTGGCAAAATTCATTTTAGGCCATAACTGTTTAAAAAGTTTGCTATTCTATCCAAGGTCTCATGAACTTGCGCCAAAGCAGAAGGCCACATGGCGAATGAGGGTCATCTGAAGATTATCCTTCTTTCCTTCCCTCTAAGGCTCATTCATTTCTACCAGCAGATAGAATTATTCGAATTATAGAACAGAAAGTGAGGAGGAATTTCGAAATTTTAATACCAGATGTTTATCACGAAGTTTACCAGAGAGTTTGGTTCACATAGTAGGAAACTAGCTACGGCAGCACAAAGTTTCTCGCATTAAATTCATCCAACGAAAATGAGGCCAACGAAAATGAGACCTCCGCCATACTTTTAAGCGTCCCTAGTATTATTTGTGGGAAAAGAATAAAAAATTGTATTGTTGTAATTTTTTTACATTTTCGTTGATTTCCAGAAGTTGCTCATAAACTACTCGTTTTTTAAATATTGTACATGACTTTTTTTAATGATCTGCTTTTTAGAGCGGATTTTATTGAAGTAAAAATCTCTATTTTCAAATATATGGTTTTGCAATATTGACCTTTTCTAATTTTCGAAAACACAGAGTGTTCGCCGAATATGGGACTAGAACCACTTTTTACCGTTCTTTGATACATACGAAAGGTAAATTTAAACAAAAACATTGAGTCGTTTTTAAGAAAACAATTGTACAAATATTGCCTATATTTCACGTAAAATTACACATTACTTCAAGATATGTCTCTGAACAACAAATTTTATTCAGGTTAAAAATCTCTCCAATGCTGTAAAATCTCTTCAATACTGTAGTTTTGAACATTTCCAAATTTCGATCAATAGGAATTTCAACGAAAATGAATGTTGCACCATTCTCTTAAACATCCTTTACGGTATCCCTGGAAATTTGTAAGCCATTTAAAAAAGAAAATTGAAAATGTTTTGATGTAAAGTAATCCCGAAAATCAAAATATTCTTTTGAAGCTCGTAGATCTCTGAGTTCGTACAGATCGCCGATTCCTACCGCAGATTTACAATACTTTCTCTTTGCTACATATGTACTACTACATAGGAAGACGAGAAATAAAAAGTCCGTATTGGAGGGAGTACAAGATTGTAGCATATTGTGGGGAAGAATATAGAGACAAAGGAGAGAAGATGGAGAAGGAAGAATAAACGGAACGTAATGAAGTGTAATATAAAGGAGAAGATCTGCGATGAAATAAATGCAACTCTCCGACATTAAAGCCGATGCTTCTTTTTATTCAATCAACGTCAAAATGGCACAGAACCGGCACACGAACGAAACATTGAGGTTTAATGCATACTCATTATTGAGTGGGCGTCACAAAAATTATGCACCCACACTCGGCCTTCAGTGACCCCGTCCCATCCGCGCGCGGAATTTTGAGCTGCTCCCCCCCCGCGTTCCCAAGCGCCGGCGAACGGCCTCCGCGGGGGGGGGGTGAGCCCCCGTTGCCCGTCCGCGGGGGGCCCTGCATCCGGCCGCCGTGCCAAGCCAACCACCATGAATTAACCATAGAGGAAGCGGCGGCTGCGGGTTGAATGGCTGCTCGCGTGTGGGGTGAAAGGCGCCGTCATTAATCACCCATCGACGCCGCCGCGCCGTGCAGCCTTTGTCGCGCGCGTCAAGAACTGCCATCTTCGGCGGCCAAGTTGCGCCGCGCCGCGCCGCGGGGCGCTGGGACACGCGCCCCGGCTCAGTGGGGGGAGAGAAAGTGTGTTGCGGAGAGGGAGGCTGGAGAAGCGGAGAAAGGCGGAGGCGAGTGGAGGGGGCGCGGGAGGCTGTGACGAGAGCGTGACTCTGTGCGGGAGGCTCTGGTTGTTTGTTAGTGATTCCGGTCATTAGTCCGGTACGTGTAGTGCATGTTTTTCATCGGGAGGTGGCGGTGATCTTCCCCCGCTGGATGGCAAGATATGGCGCTGACCTAAGGTCGGCTAGCGGGCTTTCCAGCAACCAGGTATCTCTCTCCAGCCTGGCACCGCCCCTACTGGGACAAGCTCTAAGCTCTCGACTGGTGTCCGGGCATGTGTGGAAACAGGGGTCGAGGAGAGGGCGTGGAGGGACAGGGGGAGGTAGAGAGGCGTGTGGTAGAGTTTGAGGTGCGGCAGGAAGAAGGGTTTGAGAGGTCGTGGGGAGAGGTAGATGGCGGAGAGAGGTTGGGGAGGGGTCAGGGAGAATGTGTAGAGAGAAACGGAGAGGTGTAGGAGTGTGGGGCGGGAGAGGTGGTAAATGGACAGGGAATCAAGGTGAGAAGAAGAGGCAGGAGGCTGAGAGGGAGGTGGGGTGAGGAGAGGTAGTGATACGTTGGCGAAGGGTACATGGGAGACAGTGTAGGGCTGAGAGATAGAGAGAGGAGAAAGGTGGAATGTAGAGACGGGTCGGGCAGAGGGACGCGATGGAGGCAGGCTAAAAGAGTAAGTTGTGATGGAGGGAAGGAATGGACAGTGGGAGGGGGTCAGAGGGACGAGGTGGCAAGGTGACCTCATGATGATGGTCTGATGCAGGAAGATGACCTATGGAGCTAGGAGCTATGGAACGCAGAGAGAAGTGACGTGCAGGAAAGAAGGCAGAAAGCGAGATGGGATAGTGTGAAGTGAGGATGTCGGCGCGAGAAAATAGGGTGAAAAGTAGAGTGCAGGAAAGAAGGTGGAAAGCGGGATGGGAGAGTTTGTAGTGAGGAGGATGGCGGGGTGAAAACGGGGAGGAGAGGCGTGGTGGAGGGGTAGTGGAGGGGTAGAGGCCGGGGGAGAGTAGCAACGCGGGGGAGTCTTTGCGAGGAAGTTGCGAAAAGCACCTAGCTCCCGGTGACGACGACATGGCAGACAGGCCATGTCGTGTACAATGTTCAAAGAGTTCCAGAAGTATGTGGACCCTGATTATGTTGAAGATGTTGAAGTTGTGGCACATGGAGAGATTCTGCTCTTAGTACATGCATATTTTCATGTAGCAAAGATTAATAGTTGTGTGTCAAAAGGAAAGAGCAACGAAGTCCTTATACAACGAGAGAATCAATTTATTGAAAAGTGTTCAGTATTTTTCAATACTCATCATACCAAACAAAATGTTTAAAAGTGCTCATCTGTCTGTGGTAAAATGAGCAACTTTCACCCCTCCGTACTGGTAGAATGTTGATAAAATTCAAATTTAAATGGGATCTCACAGTGCTTTTACATATTCTGATAGCACGTTCAAAATTGGTAACTTTTAAATGAAACATTTTCCAATTTGTGACTGATGGTTCTGTCTCGCCCCGTCCCGCACATAAGGAGAGGTGGCAGGTGGCAAATTGTAGCACAGAAAAATACTCACTTTTAGCATATTAACAATTTATCTCGCACATGTCCTTAGATTTTGAGGATAGATAAGTTTTTTATGCGTAGAATTTTCAACTTCTGAATTTCTGCCCTACAGCGACTTTTGGAAGGGGTGATCTAATGTGTCGCAGTATCTCTCAAGTAACTCATTAAAACTTTGTCATGCGGCGTTGCGGCAAATCGCTAATTAGCCACCTTGGGCCCCGAGAAAACAGCTTCCCGGTGGGTTAATTGCGTCGCATCTTTCCATCGTTAGAAGAGTTCGATCTCAGCGGTCACTGAATTTCCGAAGGACGTACACCTTAGAGCGGTCGTGCTGCCTTTGGATGTAAAAATTGAGTTCTCATACAACCAAAATGTAGATGGGTCTCGTAAAATACGTCGGCGTTTGTTTCTTGAGGCAAAGGATCCACCTGAATTAGCTCAGAACACTATTTCTGTAGTATCTGCATTGATATTGACGGAATGTCCCAGAGTTCGAGTCCGGATGATGGCACTGCGTGGCATTCAGTCACTCGTAGGAGCAAAAAGTCTATCGTGGTTCCTCCGATTAATGTTAGGTGAATGCCCGAGCAGCACCCGAAAACACGGGCCGCGGACCGCCCGCCGTCTTTCGTTCTTCCTTGTCCTATACTCACCGGTGTAGCAATTACACTCACGTGCACTACACTACAACAGACGGGGGCCCAGCCGCGAGCGTAGGCGTAGCTTGAGGATGAGGCGGTGCCCCGTTGGGGAGATACCTGGAGGGAATAACCTCCGTAAGACGACGTGTAGGCTTGCACCGTATCTCAGCATCCACCGCTGGAGAAACACCGCCATTTTAAAATATAAAACATTAACTACCCTTAAGGGACTAATTACTATGGCAGTTAACATGCCGATAAACATTAACAAACTGAGAAGAAGAGTACCCCACTCAGGGTTTGCAGGGTGTAGGAAACCGTCCAGGTGTGACTGGCGCTACACGCGATAAAAACATGCCACGACAATGACGTCCTTTGCCTCTGACGAATCGCGCTCGGACACCATCGACTGCGAAAGCCAGAACAACAATGGAAGGTACGATCACGACACGTAGTATGACGGAAGGGACCGGAAGTTTCCCAGTGCTAGCTTTTGGGGAAGGTGGTGGTACAAGTGTTAATGAATCAATAAATCATGTAATATACTACACAATAATATTAATAAGGAAAATCTCATGGCCATCTGCAGACGCTACCTAATAAGGGCGACATTGTAGAGTGACCAGCGGGCTTTTCTTGGCAACGGCTGTGATAAGGCAAAGATATTTCGTATAATGGCCCAAAGGGGAATTTGAAATTGAAGTTTGTGACACCAAAAAAATCATATGCTACTAGTGTGACACAGGCATGCTCAGTTTTTAAATACAAAAATAGAAACCCGTGGGCATTGCAACGTTAAGGAAAACGTTTTAAGACGTCAATATTTCAACCATCATGTGATAGGCCAACGACTCAGGGATTCTCATTACACATCAGGAAAGCATTTACTTTCATAAAACCGAGGATTAAAAACCAAACTTGGGCTACATTTCATAATTTTAAAGCAGTAAATATTACTGACAAAAACTAATGATCAGAAATAATTTATTAATGAAGTACAGACTAATTGTAGGTCATTTAAATAAAAAATCTCTTTACCGTGGGAACAATGGTAGAGAGACGTTTTTTACATAAGCTAACGCAAAGATTAGAATATAAGAAAGTATGTGGTTTAGCACAATTATTTTCTTATTTTAATTATCATAAACTTAAATATGCTGTTGAACGTGGGCATTGCACAAAATATTTATTTTTGAGATAATTTTCATGTAGACTTTTAATTAACCTCTGAACTGGTTTAAGCCCAATTTCTTTTGGATTATTATAGTTTATTTAACACGCAAAAAATCACAGTTATATACGTAACTCCTGAAGAAAGTGATAAGCGAATCTCTGTCATACGAATGAATTGTTGACATGGCATTTTGTAATTGCTGCGCCAAAGACGCGGAAAAAATTGTGTGCATTATGTTTTCAGACGGGATTTATGGAAACTAGTTTATTGCGTTTACTAGATATACACTTGCGATATCATCAGTAGCGTGGTAGCTGTCATGTAAATTCATGTTAGGCCAGTGTTTTATTTCCTCCAAAGAACCAAGAGGTTTTAAATGGCCAGGACCTATTTGCGGTACGTGTACGCGTACACTTGCCGTATGTATACCGCAAATAATACTTCCTGTCCTATGGCTCGACAGGCCGTTACGGGCCTTGACCGACCAGCGGTGACCCAGTCACGGGGTAAGGGATTCGTGTGGTTAGCACGAAGACCTTCCTTCGCCGTATTGTAGCGGCACAGACCACCACGAGGTATTTCGGCCATAATCCCTTTCAGCCACAGGAAGTCGAACAAAGGGACGGAAATGCCCAACGGCTTGTCAAACCCACGCCAAGGAAAAACCCCTGATGTCATGGGAAGGGCGCGTCTCGTCTTGTGAAAGGGCGCGAAGGCCTACGTCACAGGGCGGTTAATAGATTAGGTAGATGGCGCTACTTGACGGTTCGTACGCCAAGATGAGACAAGTCACGTGACGCACAACCCGATGCGTGATTGGCGGAGAGCCACCGAATCATCGTGACGGGAGAGGGAATGGCGCGTGCTATAAATAGGAAGATAGGAGCTTCCCCAGTCTTCTTATTTGAAAATTCTTCGGTGAGCGAGATTCTGCTCTTTCTGAGCGAGTCGGAACTTTCTCGCTTCTGGTTCGGCTCCTCTGAGTGTCGCGTCGCCGTATGGCTGCCGAGTGCCGCGATCAGTGTCCCACGCTGAGACGTTAGCCGCCGAAGACTGGTACAAGCGTGGACGTTACCGCGTGTACGCACGCAAGCGCGTCCGCCCCACATGTGCGGGCACCACCCGAAGCAACGGAAGACGGAAGGCGCCTTCCCTGAGGCATCGCTCTCGCCACGCCGCCACTTCAGCGAGTTGCGAGGGAGACCAGGCGTCGACTGGAGCTGACTGAGCCTCGCTGCCACCGGAGACCACCACCTACCAGCGCCGGTCACGGAGCATTCGGGTGAGATCGCCAAATGGGGCAACCGCCCACGAACATTTAAAAAGGGTGGAGAGAAAGACGGTCGAGAGAGAGAGAGAGAGAGAGAGAGAGGAGTAAAGTCAGAGCGCAGTAGGTGTCAAGTGTGATTTAGTACTGATAATGATGTATGGGGCATAAGTGTTTGTTTTGGGTGGGTACTAGTACAATTAAAGCCATAATTCGTATGTAATCTGATTATTTAATGATAGAAACCAGAATCCAGTCATGCATGCCTCCGGAATCCTCTGCCAGATTCTATAAGTGGCTACGCAGGTGAGTTCTCACTACCACTGGCAGCCGGGCAAGCAGCCAGCCCACGTTGGACAGGGCAGAAGCTCACCGTATATTCTGGTCTTCATAATCTTAGCGTGGGCTTTCTCATAGTCACACAGCAATAGATACTGGGTCATTTGTAAGATAAGCGCACAGTTATGATTTTGGCTCGGCCGGGATTCGAACCCCGGGTTGCGCCGTGGAGACCGAGCACACTGACCAACGAACCACCCAGGACCACAAATAGTCCTTCCTTCTGAGTAAAAGATAAACGTATTTTTTTCCACGCATGAGTGTTGAAAAAGTGCTACTTTGCAAGAATTCTTGAGGTGTTTGATTGCTGCCAGACCGGTACAAACGGTATTCTTTTTGGTTTGGACCAGGGTTGCTCAATTGGACGGCCCTCTTGGCGTGCACTGGCTCAGCACTTAACTACAGAACTTCAAATACCTCTCTTCTCAGAATTCATCTGCCAAACCTCTCAAACATATTACTCTCTTCCCAACATGTCCGAACCCTCCATTATTTAATCTCGGTCAAAACGCTCATTATCCTTCACGCATTAGATCCATATTCCAAAGACCTATTTCGCCCACCCTAATTCATAAAAATCATTTGCCACAATTTCCCACGAATACCTAACCCCCTCCACTTCTAAACAATAAATGCAAACTTTCCTTAGACAAGTTATTCATATGAGAAATTTTAAAAATAGTGAAGGGTTATACCAAGACCCGCATTTGCCGCCGCGATGGCCGAGTAAATTCATTGCATGTAACATTGTACCTGTCAATATCCCCGAAAGACGCAAGTAAATCGGGAAGAAAATAAATCTAAAAAGCATTTTTCTGCAGGTCCACCATCTGGCTCGTTCATTGAGATAGGATAGTTTTTTCTTACGTCTAGAAGCCGGTGCTTGTTGAGTAGCCCGATGGGAAAGCGAATTGAGGGAAGGGAGTGAGATGCTCGGGCGCAATCGGTTTAGTCTATTGAAAGGTGAATGACACGCCGGCAACTGTAGAGAGCCTTTGTGGGCCGCCTGGCCTGAATGCTAGCTTTTCAGCGGCCCTGGTTTAAACGAAAGATTCCGTGTACGAATTACGAAACGGTGAAATGACATACTTTTGTGACGCTATATCGCCTTTTTAAGGGGGAATGTGGGCACAATATTGGCAATCGATTTTCAGTTTTGTTCTCATATTATTTCCTAAAGTTTTTTGTCTTCTCCCAAAGTTTTGGACCAATCAAATCGCGGACAGACCATTAATATTTAAATTCCTTTCGGGAAGGCGGCCAAATTAGGAGACGTGGTCATCGAGCTGTTTGAAAGGCTTACAGAAAATTGCTGTTTTAGAAGACTGTGGTCATTTCCCGGGTGGCAAACGTGTGTTTAGTTGTTCTTTTGAAGCGTGTTTATCTTATGAATCCAGTTTTACGTGTTACCGGCAAACTGTGTTTTCTTTTGAAATAATGTGTGTGTGACGAAGTCATTAGAGTGATATCGTGGGTAGGGCAACTAGTTGGTATAAGAAAGTGAAGATAGCCAGAATATTTAACATTCCTTCACGAAGAATAAACAGAACTGATATTGAGATTAATAATATAGAATATGAACTTCAAACGTGTATTTCTGATCCGGAAACACCGTGTTGTGCATCGAGACGAAAACTCTGTCCAGGTTTATGTAATGAATTGTAAATAGTTTGCAGCGCATATTTGCTAAATTGCTGCCCTTGCCTAAACTGGAAACCGCTTTTAAAAGCGAACATTGAAAGACGTGACTTTTGGAGTCACCGCAATTCAATATCGAATGATTCTAAATTGTTCCGCTTAAATGTAATAACTTAAATTCAGTAATTATACATTTTTATAATTGTCGCTGAGGAACAAAGAACGACAATGAATGACACAATGAAGTTTGTTTAATATATTATTCAATATTGAGTTACTAATTATTTATTACTGCAAAATCATTTTAAAATTATTTGAAAATTTTGTAATAATACGATTTGACGAAATGATGAATTTTTATAGGAGAGATATGATGAGATTCTTAGTAAGAAGGTAAAAACATTCATTCTAAGCTTCTGAATTCTTGATTGTATGATTATTAATCCGCACATATGAATACATAAATCCTACTGTTGTTGAAAAGCCCTCGACGGCAGATCGCTTGGGCCTTGTTAATGGAACCGCAAAATCTGTGCAGCGAGCAGGCGATTTCCGATGTTGCATGTGCAGACCTTGGCCGAATCGCTGATCATCACTAACAAGAGATGATCGATATGTGAATGTGTGCATTGAGATTGTCTACTCGAAGTCACTAAGCCGCAACGAGAGGTGGTCGTGGCTGTGTAGAGGTATTAACCGTTCCAGGCGCTACGCAAATGTTTGCATCGAGTTCCCTGTTGCTGCTAACAACCCTCACTGTATGTCGACTTGGAGGACGAATACACGGCACTTACGTGTGTCAACTATGCTAATACAGCATTAACCGCCAAGAATTGTTGCCTTTTGAATATGGATATCCAAATGCAAAAATTAATGCATTCATTTTTATTATAAACACTGTATTGTTGTAAATGTGAATGGTATGTTTACTTTCTGATTTTTAACGCAAAAAATGTTTATTAAGAAGTAAAAAGGAAATAGCGGGGACCTGATGAAATTTCGTTAGATATTATAAAAAGTGGCAGAGAGAGTATTCTCGCATGCTTACTAACGCTGTTTGGCATTTCCATTATTAACGCGAGTGTACCGAGAAACGAAATCAACCGTTGTTGTAGCGGCATTCAAAAGTGGCAATAAAGTGCAGTGTCTAAACTGTCAGAAAATTCCGCTTTACTTTAATGAAATGTACATTTATGTAAATATAATGAAGACACATTACATTTAATCTACACATCTACATTAGGACTTAAAGCTTGATGGATATATCTGGAAGAATCGAATGAATGATTTTGATGGACTCGTGATTAAAAATATATATGAATGATTAGAGGCAGGGGAAACGAGAGAACGTCTACATGAAATCTACACTTTTTTTAACTTATGCATTAAATTTAAGGTACAAATATATTGTCCTTTTTAATAAACAGAGTATATTAAATTTAATGACGTTTCAGACAGTGTAATTATCGGCCAGTATTCCTCATTTCAAAAGTTTACTAATTAATGGAACGATTAATATTTAAATATATGCGATAGAAATGAATTCTTGTGCGAAACTGAAGTTGTTTCCCATTTCGAGGAGTTCGATGACGCAATGGGCAAATAACTAGATGCTGTTGATTTTTCGAAAGCATTCGATAATACTGTTGATACAAACGACAAATATAATTCTTTTTTTCAACTCTTTCAATTCATTTTAACACTTGCTTTCCTCTTCAAAAACGAAAATTAAATATTTCACGGAAAAGAAATTCTTGGATAACACAAGGGATTAGAACATCTTGTAAAAACAAGCGAATTATTTCTTTCATTTCTAAACGTCATGACGTATCTCAAGATTTCCTTATCTACTTTAAAAAATACAAAACATTGTTACGAAAAGTCATAAGACAGGCTAAAATCATGAAGAACGATCAGGATATTTTGAACTCAAATAATAAAAGAAAAGCAATGTGGAATATAATAAAAAATACTACCAAATCAACTAGAAAACCCGTAGAGAATGTTGTTTTAAAATATAACGATATAAATGTAAACGATCCGGCAACAGTGGCTAGTCTCATTAACCAATACTTTTCGAGAATTGCTGCCGATCTCACTAAGAGTCTTCAGGCACAAAATTCAAAAACAGACAGTTCACCCAAAATTTTAGACACAATGTTCGTT